>CAUYQV010041446.1:0-19371 GCA_963574575.1 Galagoides demidoff
CTCACACTTGGGCTGCTGACTGTCTCTCGGAGCAGCAGCCCCTGCAGCAGGTAAAATAAATTACCAATTAATTAACCTAAGTGGGGGTCCGAGTCTATTTTTCCAGGTCCCCTAAGTTATTTCATAAACACCCCTGTGAAATTGTCACCCAGATTGAGAATTAGAGCATGATCAGTGCTCTGGAAACCCTCCCGATTCTCCTCCTGGTTACCATCCTCCTCTTTCCCCACACCTATCGTCCTAAGTGTTGTGTGTTTTGAGCTGTGTGATCTAAATCAAACTGTCCGGGCTCTTGGTGCCTGACTTCGTTTGCTTGACGCTATGTAAGATTCACGCACGCTGCTGGGCACGGCGGTTCTTATCCATTTTCATCACTGGAGGGTTTTTTTGTGTGTGAGTCTATTACAGCGTGTTCAAGCCTTCTACCTCTGACGAATATTTGGGCTATTAGAAAGAGTGTTATTATATCAGTAATGCTACCAATAATTAATGATGGGGGTTAATAATAGTAAATAGTAAGTAATAGCATTAGGAACAAAACACTCTTGGCCATGTCCTCTGGTATAAATACATACGCGTTACCACCGTTCAGCCCTCCTAGGAGGAACCTGGCTGGGTCAGACAGTTTGCGTCTGTGAACTCTAATAGATAATGCCAAATAATCTTCTAAAATACTGGTATTGGGCCGGATATGGTAGTGCACATCTATAATCCCAGCACTCTGGAAGGCTGAGGTGAATGGATTGCTTGAGCTCAGGAGTTCAAGACTAGCCTGAGCGAGAGCTAGACCCCTGTCTGTACTAAAAAGAATAAAATAAGGGCGGCACCTGTGGCTCAAAGGAGTAGGGCGCCGGCCCCATATGCCGGAGGTGGAGGGTTCAAACCCAGCCCCAGCCAAAAAACTGCAAAAAAAAAAAAAAAGAAAGAAAGAAAGAAAGAAAAGAATAAAATAGAAAAACTAGCCAGGCATGGTGGTGGGCACCTATAGTCCCAGCTACTCAGGAGGCTGAGGCAGGAGGATCTCTTAAGCCTAGGAGTTTGAGGTTGCTGCGAGCTATGATAATGCCATGGCTCTCTACCTAGGTCAACAGAGTGAGACTCTGTCTCAGAAAAATAAAGAATCCAATTAAAATAAAATAAAACACTGGTATTATTTCCACTCTACCAAGTTGTCTGCCAAAATTCGTTCTTCCCTTCTTGCCAGGGATATAGTGAGACTACAGTTCCTAGGCTACATGATGCTGGGTCTTCAACTAAGGGCCCTGAGTGGAAGTCCACGTGCCCCTGCCACCCCACAGCGGTGCACCTTCTTCACACCGCCCTCCCCCTTCCCTCTCTCGGGAGCCCACAGTGACCCAGCATCAAACCCGCAAACAATGGCAGTGCCCCAGGGGAGGGCAGAGAAGCATGGTGGAAGGCACCAGGCTTCTTGAAGACCTCTTGGGAGCAGAGCTGCCCCCACCAACAAGGCAGCTCACCCCAAACCATGTACATGTGACAGAGCGAAACTTCTTCATTCTCTGAGTCAAGGTATTTGGGGGTCTTTTTGTTGCAAGAGTTAGATCTTTCACCCTCCAGCATAGAGACACTGGCGTCAGAAGTGGGGTACCGATATGTGACATTGTCTTAACAGCCAGGTGGTAGATGAGAACTATGACACACATTAGGAAGAATGTCTATAGCCCTTATCTGTTGTGAATTGAAGTCTTTCTTCTTGTACCTCAAGTCATTTCTCCTTTCTAAACGCATCTGTTACTTACAGCACTGATGCCCGTAACTCTCCTTTGCTCGTATGCTGTATAGAACTTGTTTCTGTCTTATTAAATAGTCTTTTCATCTCAACTCTACATTGTCTAATATGAAGATTAACAGTAAGGTATAGTAAGGGATTTTTTTTTTTTAAGAGATGGGGGTCTCTCTACGTTACCCAGGCTAGAGTGCAGTGACTATTCACAGACGCAGCCACAGCAGTCCATACCCTTGAACTCCTGACCTCAAATGATCCTCCCTCCTCAGCCTCCCGAGTAGCTGGGACTACAGGCGTGTGCCACCACACCTGGATTGATGTATTAAGATTCCTATCTGCATTCGCCTCGAATACCTTTGCCCAGATTTGATGTTCAACCACTCAGAACTACTTTGCTTTAGTTACACGGCTTGTATAAAGCGCTGAGTTAGGTTCTGTTTTGTGATTCGATCTGAATTTTCTTTTCGGTTACTAGACAAATGAAGTCTCCTTACATCTGCTGACATGCCTAAGATCTGTGTTAGGTTATTTAATTTTCTGGATTTATGAGTTTTTTTAAGTCTTTTTTACTATGTGGTCTCTTCTCTTTTCAAGTGGTTCTGCTGCTGCAGAAGGAATTTGCTATTTTTGTTTGTTTTGTAACTTCCTATCATGTTCTTAGGCCACCAACTCTCAGAAAATGCGGACATCACGGGGGAGGGTTTCGTTCTCTTCCTGCCCATCCCCCCTTGCTTCCCTCCCCCACACAGAATTAGGCATCAAAGTTTCCTTTTCCAGTGATTTCTGGTCTCGACATCACTTGTTTTGATTTGTCGGCTTGGAGGGATGTCCTTTGATTTCCAGCTGCTACAGATGAAGCACTTTGTAAATAAACTCTATTTCCCGGCTTCCAGTTTTTCCTCAGATGTGTCGGTTTCCTAACACCATCAAGGCCACCCCACTCCCATTTCCATCTCTCCCCCTGCTGCCCACATTTGTGTTAGTCTTAGCTCTGCGCCTAATCACCATTGCTGCGCCGGTCTCCTGTCAATCACGGGACTCAAGTTCAACCTCTAGAGTAGTAATTTGTACCTGTGTGCTGCGGCACACTGGGGGGCCGTGAGAAGATCTTAGGCGTGCTGCGAACATTTTTAAAGATCATTTAATTAAATCATCTTTGAAAGAAGTTCAAACCACGGTAAGTCTATTCTTTTTTTTTTTTTAAATCTTTTTGTGTGTGTGTGTGAGCAACATCATTTAAGAGTGGCGAGGAAGTTTAACTCTAGGTTCAAGTGTGCTGTGAGATAAAAAAAAAAAAGATTGAAAAACACTGTTCTAGAAGTTTCCTCCAAGGAGACTCCCCGGGAATAATATGCCTTGAGTTCTGTGCTGTTCAGAATAGCTGATGGGTGGCGCTGATAATTAAAGGACAGCTTGGCTTGGCCTAAAACCCCACCTGACACTCATCTGGATTAGATCTCCCAGGCACTGCTCTACTATCCTTCACTAGCTTACTGTTACTGGCATCCAGTCCCTCATGATTACAGACTGGGAATGACTTAGGTTGTCCTGGTCTGTGTATAGACACCACCTTCTGCTCTTTGGTATTCAAGAGACACAGACCTTGTCCCCTCAGAGTGATAGCAAGTGTGTCTTTGCTCCTCTTTGCTGAGCTCCTGGAGCCTGAGCACACTTGCCTTTCCTACCCTCCTGCACAATTTCTGCCACCCTTCACTCCATGGGGCTCTTGTAAAGATGGCGGCTGCTTTGGGCCTTATTTTGATTTGGTTTGGTTTTATCGAGACAGAGTCTCACTCTGTTGCTCTCGGTAGAGTGCTGTGGCATCACAGCTCACAGAAACCTCAAACTCTTGAGCTCAAGCAATCCTCTTGCCTCAGCCTCCCGAGTAGCTGGGACTACAAGCACCTGCCACAATGCCCGGCTATTTTAGAGATGGAGTCTCGCTCACTCTGGCTCAGGCTGTTCTTGAACTCCTGAGCTCAGGCCATCCACCCACTTCAGCCTCTGGAGTCTAGGATTACGAGCCATCATGCCCAGCTCTCCACACCACTTTAGAGCAGGGACCTGAGCACTCTGGATTTGGTGATCCCAGGAAGTCCTGGAAACACCCCCTCACAGATACCAATGAATCACTGCACGCAGCACATTATGAGTCTGCTGAGCAAGTACAGTCTGCAGTGGGGAAGAAGAACCATGAGGCTGCTGGTTTTGCGAGGGGGGGCTTCCTGAGTAAGGGGTGGGAAGAGAGCTGACTGAGGGGAGGGCCGGCCGTGGGGGCAATGTACGGGAAGAACATTCCAAGCCAGGGGCGCAGCTGGTGCAAAGACCCTGCAACAGGAGCGTGATGACAGTTTAAGGAGCCACAGGGAGGCCAGTGTGGCTGAGTGGACTCACGGAGGGACAGGTGAGGTCTGAAAGGTAAGCCTGGGCTAGGAAGACCACAGTGGGGCACCATGCTGACTTTGGGTTTACTCTAAATGGGGTGGAAAGTACTGCAGGGTTTTGACCATTGACCTGAGCTGACTTACTTTTAAAAGGTCCATTCCAGACATCCCATGTATACTATAGGCAGACAAGAAGAAGAGACAGGGCTGGGCTCACATGAAGGAGTTTCTTGACTTCTGCAGCAGCTGAAATCTGCAGGCCTCAGCCTCAGCCCTCGCCTGCTCTGATGGGCTCTCAGCCAGGCCAAGCCCAATGGCAGGAGGAGACCAGGGGCCTGAGAACCAGCTGCCCTCCCTAAGGGCAGAGGCCCTGTCTCCTCAGTCCCTCTTTCCCCATTGCAATATTTGCCCTCTAATGACCAGACAAGGAAGCTCTGACCATGGGAAGCTTTGTAGATGAGTCCTGGGTGGCGGCTCTGGGTCAGCCACTGATTTCAGGAGAAAAGTGCAGGTGCCGGTGCAGGTGCAGGGTGGCCACTAGGTGGCAGCGTTGCTCCGCTGAGAAGGCACCGACTGGCCTCGCGGACCTGGGAGCATCCAAGACCCAGAAAGAACTGACTCCACAGGAAGTCCCCAAACCTCCCTTGGCTCCTCGCTTTCAAGGATGAGGCTGGCAGTGATGGATATGGGGGTGATCCAGGGGGTTATGAGAAGAGAAATACCTTTCACATCCATTGCTTCATGTGCCCCTCACAGCAGCCCCTCTGTGAGCTGCCCATGGGGACCTGTCAGTCCATCTTACCTGTGAGAATGGAGACCCGAAAAGCGGACCGTGGCTGGCCCCAGGCCCCCAAGGACAGAGTCCAGTCCTCCTGTCTCATCTATCCACCACTTCCAGCATCAGAAACGGTGGCCACAAAGACGGCGGAGGTGAAGGTGATGGGCTTGGTGATGAAGTCTCCTGAGGGTGAGAGGGGAGGAGAGGGGGAGCATTGCACAAAGTTGGGGACCCTGTTAGGGGTCACCAGAACCCAATCACATCAGCTGGTGGAGGGGTATCTAGTTAATCCATATGAAATAAAAATAGGATCAAAAGAGATGTCTTTCCTGACCGTCTTTATCAACTCTGGACTAATAGTGTGGTTATTACAGTACAACCTCTGGGAGCTGACCACCCAAGGGACTGTAACAAACTGGTCAACATACGGAGGCAGGTGGTCAACATAAGGAACCAGCCCTCCAGTGCTAATACAGACAGGTGATACATGTCTGATCTACAAAAATCAGGTCAGCTTACGGTGGTGGTCGCTGTAGGGAGGTGGTCAACTGTGGAGGGTCTACTGCATGATGTCACAAAAAAAGAGGGAGTGGCCTCCTCTCTGCCTCCCCCACAGACCTATTAAACCCCCCTATTCTAAGGCACCACGGACCTCTCCTTTAATGTAGATCTTTAGGAGGCCTGTTTGAAACCCTCTTTAATAACCACTGTTATCAACATCTTCTCTCCTCCACCAGACTCAACTCCAAAAAGAAGAGGAACTTGTCTCTCCGTGCCCAGCGTCATCGTACTCTTGACCTTCATGGAAAGTGCTAGAAAAAAACATGAAGGAAGGAAGGCAGGGCCTCCAAGAAGTGCCTCCTGCCTCCGAGCTTTGAGCCCACAGCAGACGGCATCTGTTGCTGCTTCAGGGGTGACTGCCTTCCGTGAACCCAGAAACGACCTTGGTTCCACGTCCAAAGCTTCCCTGGTGGGGCTCTGTTCCCCCAGCTGATGGGCAGATAGAGCAGGATGTGGGATGACCTGGTGGGGACCGCCCAGCCCCACTCCCAGGAGTCCAGCCCAGGCTGCAGGATGGAGGAGCCAGGAGCGCCTTGCTCGTAAATTTCATTTCAGACAGTCTGCTGGGGAAATGGGGATCGTATTGGTTCAGAGCCAGGGCTTGCCAGAGTCTGCCTGCAGGAAGAGTGCAAAGGGAGGAGAGGAGGGGTGGGAGCAGAGGGGAGAAAGAGAAGGAGAGAAGAGGGAAGGACAGAGGAAGAAAGGAGACAAGACAGCAGAGTGAGAGAGGGCCTGCAACCAGAGAGGTGCCCCACAGAGAAGCCGCAGGGAGACAGCAGTGGACAGAGGGACAGCGGGGATATCTGTCCACGCGGTCAGCCTGCACAGCCCCCTCTCTCCCCTTGCATGTATCTTCCCAACCCTGGGTGCTGAGGGGACCGTGTTCACAAATGTCTGTCTCTCAGAAACAAGACTGACAGCTTCCCTGGTCCTCACCACCAGGGCAGGAAGACTCTTCCCAACTGAGGCCCAGATTGGGGAAGATGTTCGCCCAAGGTCACACAGCAAACCTGGCAGCAGATCCAGGACTTCGGGACAAGACGCCTGGGCCATAGGTCAATGCGTTCTCTGGTCCTCTTGTGAGAACAGGGAACCCACCAACCCCGAGGACAGGCATACGGAGGGACATGCTTACCACACCTCCCCTGTTCCCATCATGGCTGCAGCCATCCTGGTTCTTACCCCTGAGACCCATCACCACGTCCCCACCAGTCTGTGATGCCTCATGTGAAGTGAACTTAAGCCTCCAGGGGGAAAAAAATATTTAAACTTGAAAGATCACAAAGGGGCAATGTACCTGGCTTCAGATCCCAGCTCAGCTACAAACTCACTGGGTGGCCTTGAGGTATCCACGTGGCCCTGGGCCATGCTTTCCTAGAGGAGAGTGGAGTAATTAATGGTTCTTAAAAGAATCTTCCCATTGCCTAACAATCCTGATCCCCCAACACACACATGCATCTTTGGAAGAAAGCCCAAGTAGGGTACACTGAGTAAGGACTGGCTTGGGAGCCTGGAGCCCCCTTTTCCCCAGTAGACAGAGCTCATGCCTCACTTCACAGGCTCTCTGGAGGCCAGCAACACTGGCATTTGAGCTTCCCTGTAACCCTGTGGGTTAGGTTCTTCGACTGTGCCCATTATACAGATGAGAAAACTAAGGCTTGGACAGAGATGATTTGCTGATGGTGACTCAGCTCAGAAGTAGCAGGGTTGGGTAGGAGTCAGATGGATGGAACAGCCCCAGAACATCCCTGCAATGGCTGAACCCACAGGGGAAGAAACTTGAGGTAGAGATATAGGGAGTAATGGTCACCTCCCCCAGAGAACCACTGGATCATCTCCCTATATTAAGGCAGTCTTTTAGCCTGGGCAACATAGCAAGACCCTATCTAAAAAAAAAGTTGACCTTCCAGGCATCTGTTGTCCCACCTCCTTGGGAGGCTGAAGCAGGAGGATTACTTTTAGCCCAGGAATTCAAGGCTGTGGTGATCACACCATGGCACTCCAGTCTAGGTGACAGAGTAAGACCCTATCTTTGGAAAAGAAAAAAAATATTTTTTTTGGAGACTCTGGGGAAACCCCTTGCCCCAAATCTCTATTATGTAAAAAGGCTTCATTTCTTGTAGAGATGAGAAAACTGGGACACAGAGGAGGTTATGTAGCTCTGGGCATCCTCTCTCCTTCACCCATGGGACTAAGGTTGCCACAAAAAAGAGAGAGAGAGAGAGAACAATACTTGAGAAACAAGTTCAAAATTATTCGGTGGCACCTGTGGCTCAGTGGGTAGGGCACCAGCCCTGTATACCAAGGGTGGTGGGTTCAAACCCAGCCCTGGCCAAACTGCAACAAAAAAATAGCCGGGCATTGTGGCGGGTGCCTGTAGTCCCAGCTACTTGGGAGGCTGAGGCAAAAGAATCGCCTAAGCCCAAGAGCTGAAGGTTGCTGTGAGCTGTGACACCACAACACTCTACTGAGGGTGACAAAGTAAGACTCTGTCTCTTAAAAAAATAAATAAATAAAAATTATTCCTTGTTTATCTGAAATTCACACTGAACTGGGTATTTTTATTTGCTAAATCTGCAGTCTCATTTGCTCTATCTGCTGCCCTCTGAGACCTGCCCCCCTCCCCAGTCCCAGCATCCTTTAGGATTAGAATAGGTGAGGATGCCAGGCAGATGGTGGCTCACACCTGTAATCCCAACACTTTGGGAGGCTGAGGTGGGAAGACCACTTGAGGCCAGCAGTTTGAGGTTACAGTGAACTATGATGGCGCCACTGTACTCCAGCCTCGGCTAGAGTGAGACCTTGTCTCAAGAATAAATAAATAAGGCTTGGCGCCTGTAGCACAGTGGTTACAGCTCCAGCGACATACACCGAGGGTGGCAGGTTCGAACCTGACCCGGGCCAGCTAAACAACAATAACAGCTACAACAAAAAATAGCCAGGTGTGTGGCAGACGCCTATAGTCCCAACTACTTGGGAGTCTGAGGCAAGAGAATCGCTTAAGCCCAAGAGTTGGAGATTGCTGTGAGCTGTGACATCACGGCACTCTACCAAGGGCGTCATAGAGAGACTCTGTCTCAAAAAAAAGAAGAAGAAGAAGAAATAAGTTAAATAAGGGCCCACTTTCCAAACCCAGAGTATGTCTCTTCCTTCCCAACCTGAGCTACACTCACCTAAAACCCAAGGTCTCACCATCTGCTCTGTTCACCACTGCATCCTAGGGCTGAGAACAGGGCGGGTACACAGCAGGCACTCAGGATCTTGTTGTGGAGAAAGTGCTCGAACACCACTGTGGGGTGTGTGCTATTGTCGTGCCCCCTCCACAGATAAGGAAACAGAGTCAGATGAAGTAGGTTGCCCAAGGTCACAGAGCGAGATCAACCCAGGCAGCCGGACTCCAGAGTCTGTCCTATGAACCACCACCCTACACAGCGGGCACGGAAAAAGTAATCAACGAATACCCAAGTGACTAAATGCATAAGGGAATGAATGCATGAGTGAATAAATCCGTGAGTGAATGAATGCATGAGTGAGCTCAGCCTCTCACCCAGGTCTTTCAGGGACAAAGCAACCCCTATAATTCACCTGGGTATCAGCTGCTCTTGGGAAAGGCTCAGAGATGGATAGCAAGGGCCCTGAGGCACACAGCATGTTGGCAGGAGGCCAGACATCCTGCCCCCCAGAACCCTGCCCCTCAAACCCAGCCTTGCCACACTCTGCAACTACCAAGGGTTTGGGCATGCAGCAGTGGCTGGCGGGGTAGCAGTTAAACTCCAGGCCTGCTGCTAAGTAGCCGGATGACCGTAGTTAAGTCACGTTCCTCTGGGCGTCTCTCCCATTCTGAGATTGGGAACACAGCCACCCCAGTCTGTGGGGCTCTTCTGAACATAGTGAAGTGAAATCATGGACCAGCTCACCTGGAAAGGAAGGCTCTGCCCAGCAAACGCCACCATTCCCCTCCTGGCACCACCTACCAGCACTAACTGGGGCCTGACAAACCCCAGAGCCAACCTGCCAACTCCGTGAAGGCTGAATCACAGGAAAATAATTGAGGTTAATTCCTCAGCCTCTCTCCAACATACCACCCACCTCTCCTCCCAGCAGGCTGGGGAGGATTTATGAGTTAATGGCGGCATTGTCATGTAAAGGGCTTGGAGATCCTTGGAGAGAGAGCCCTGGGGATGTATAAAGTATGAAATGGGAGGCATAATGGTATTAGCACCCAATTACTCCAAGATGATCACTCTGGCTTCCCCGCAGCTAAAACTAAAAGCCACCTTCCCCCGGCAGCCCTTCCACTGGCCCCTGGAAGCACCAGGCTGGGGCTGGCAGGTGCTGTTGGCTCAGGCCTGAGCCCTTCCAGCTTGCTGTGTGGCCTTAGGAAGCTCACAGACCCTCTCTGGTGTTCTGCCTCATTAGCTGTCCTGAGAGTACCTGTCAGTCAGCAGTCCCATGGTGCACCCCTCCTGCCCCTCCTCCTTCACGGGGTGGCCCTACCAGGGTTAGCACATGAACTTTGCACAGAGAGGAAGCTGGGGATCTCAGCTGCCCTCCACCCCTCATCTTAGCCCAAGCTCTTACTGGGGTCTGGACACACAAATGGCTGTCAGAATCTTCCATGATAAGAATGGCTCATGCCCTGCAGTTCCGATTACCTTCCATAATAATGCATTTAATCCTGGCCACAGAAAATAGTTACTATTACTATCCCCAGTCCCTGGGTGAGAAAACTGAAGCCAGAGGATGAGTCCTTGCCCTGGGTCCCTCAGCCAGGAGGCAGGTAAGCCAGGGCTGGAATCCAGAAAGCCGAGCTGCGGACCTTCCCCAAGTTCTCATGCTCAGAGCTTCCCCACCCACCAGCTCTCCATCTCCCCTAACTGATAGAAAATCTGACCAGGCTCTGTGCTGGGCATTGCTTAACTCAGAGCCCAGGACATGAGGTGCTTGCACCCCCGTTTCACAGGCGAGGAATTTGAGGCATGGGAGATGTGACTTGCCTGAGGTCTCATAGCTAAAGTGCGGCCACTCCCCGCTCTGCAAAGCCCCCTGATGCTTGGCCTGAGTCTCCCCGCGCCCTCCTGTCTTGTCTGCCTCTGTGAACACATGGGTGTTTGTTTCAGCTTTGCCCTGAAACTTTGGGGGACTCATCTGGTCTGTCCTCCTCACTGCTGGGTACCTAGTACCTGGAGCAGCACCAGGCACACAGTAGGTGCTCAACAGATGTTTATAAATAAGGGTTGGCAGGAAGAGTTTTGTAGGCTGAGGAAGCCTCAGCAGCCCCAGCGCTGGAGTAAGGGGTGGGGCAGAGGCTGCCCAGAGAGGGAGGACCAGCCATCAATCCAAGGGACCATTACACCCTAGGCTGCACGACCTCCTGAGCCAGAGGTGCAGCCCAGCCCAGGTGACACAATTGGCATCCAAGGGGAGAATTCAGATCCGTCCTCCCCTCAGGCGAGGGTCCTCCTGGGTCCCAAAGTCATTACTGCTAGCCATTGGGGTGCCCGATGTCCCAAAAAAAACAGCCTTTCCTGTTCAGACCAATCCAGCCCTTCCAGACATCTCCAAGGCCTTCACCTCCTTGCTCAGAGGCTGCGGCATGCTTTTTTGTCTTTGCCCAGGTCCCCGTCTTCCTCCACCAGCTCCCCTACCCCTCCCTGCCCACTCCCCCACCCCACCTTGCCTTCTCCACCCATTAGAAGTTAATTCCTTGGAAACTTTCCTTGGGAGCAATTTCCACTTCTTATTATGCCCGCTGCGCCGGCCCGGCTCGGTGCTATCTGGCTTCTTACAGCAGGGAAGACAGCCTGACACTTGCCTGGAATAGCAGAGGTGACAGAGCGGGGGGGCTGGCTCCTGGGATTACGATAAGGGCTCGCAGGCCGCTTGGTATGCCAGCCCAGGCCGCACGCTGTACCTTCCATATTGGGGTGATAAAGATGATTTTCCATGCTGGTCCCTATCTCCTATCAAGACCAAACATTCAAATGCAGCCCTACGTTTTAAACTCCACGCCACCCTGCCAGATACCACCTCCTCCAAAGGAAATGGAACCTTATGATTTGAAAGGGGAAAAAAAATTAATTGAAGTAGCCAGGTCATTCCCTCCCTATCGACTCCTGGGTTTAATGAAAAAACGGAGGCCGTTTTGAAGCCAGGTGTGCTTGTGGGGTGCAGCAAGAAAGAGAGGGGGTACTGGGAGGCATTTATTTGCTCGGCTTTGAGAAGGCTCTTGTGTACACCGTTAGGAGGGTTCCAGACAAGGGCACCCTGTCCTGACCCACTTTCGGGTGCTTTGGCCTCAAAGTTATAAAATCCCAGTGTGGGAGGAAGACCTGGGCCCAAAGGAGAGGTGCCAGGTTGGAAGGGGCCGGGGTGGAGGCGGGAGCGTAACTTCACTTCCCATCTTAATAAAATGTAACCAAAGAGGAAAAAGGCTTCAGGAGGGTTTGGCAGCTTTCATTATTGTTATTATTATTATTATTTTAGGGTTTTGGAATTGTTTCCTGGGTTCGGAGTCTGTCAGCAGAATATTTATTGTACTTTATGGTACATTAGTAACGAGATTGTCTTCCCTTTCCACAGCCGACTTCAAACCCCCTGTCTATCTGGAAGGAGAAGGTATTAAGTAGGAGGATTTCTTTTTTGCCAAAGTCAGCAGTTATGGCAGAGATGCCCCAACTCCCGGAACTCCGGCTGCCGTGGCATCGCCCATGGGGCCTGGGGAGAGGAGGGGAGCAGCTGGGATTTCAGGCTCTGTGCCCCGGCAGGGCCTGGCACCCCTGCCTTCCTCATCCTCCCTCGGCCACTGCCATCTCCCCCCTGTGCACCTCCTAAACTCTTCGGATGGCGGCTGGGAGCCCACCTCCACCCCCTGCAGTGCAGAAAGACCCTCCCTGCCTGTGCCTCCCCACCCCCAGCAGGGCACCACACCCCAGCATGGCCTCAGCACCAGCCACAAATTACAGCCTAGACAACCATGGATTACCGGCCAGCAGGAAAGGGGTGGGGGGCTCAGGAATGGGGAGGTGGCACCATCCCCCGCTTCTGTGGGAGCGAAGGGACAAAGGGGCCCGGAACAGAGAGCCTGGCTACCCGGCCAGCTGCCCTGCCCAAGGCAGCCTTCCCTACAGGTTTTACAGGTCTGCCCCGGAGGCGGGAGGAACGTGGCCACAAGCCATTAATTACAAATTGGTTCAGGGAGAAAGAGGCTGGAGAAGGGGTTTCCACTTCAGGTGGGAATTCCTGCCCTTTCCAGGATGAGACCCACACACACCCCAAAGCAAGCCGGAGGCTGGGGAATGAGAGCACCCAGTGTCCGCTCTCTGGGTGTTCACCAGCCACCTCTGCTAGAGCCTCACTTTTCCCATCTCTCTACCCAGCGGTGGATCAGACCATCTCAGGGCTATTCCCAATTCTGACGATGATGGTAATAACAACAATGGAACCCAACTGAATCCTCTCAGCCACACTGGGGGTGGGGACTGTTATTATCCCCGCTGCACAGATGGGGGGCAAGAGAAGGAGAAGCAAGTGGAGCGGCCCCAGGGGAGACAGAGAAAGCCTTGTCCTTGGGCCGGTAGTGACAGCGCCTGGCCCGAGTCCTGCCTGACTCCAAAGCCCTCCTCGTGACTCGCAGCCCCACTGCCTCGGACGATCCCGCATGTCCAGGATTATACACTTATCTTCCAACTTCTCCTCATCAACTAAAAATAGATAAAGAAGTGTGTCTAGAATCTTAAAAACTTCAGGCCAAGTTCCCAGGCATCAGCAGTGCTCTCTCCATGCCTGTGCAGACACCAGCTGGAATATGGGAAAATCCAGGTCTGGGTCTTTATTCTAGGAAGTGGGGAAGGGGTGGCCAAGCCCAGTTAGCACCATATTGGCACCATCCACCCTCCATCCTTCTTCCTCATCCGGAGCCCCCGACCCATCCCACCAGGCCCAACTCTTCCCCTTCTGGCCCACCCCCTAGAGCAGGCGTTCCCAACCTTGGCACGGCTGACGTGGTGGCGGGGATGGTGCTGTGTGGTGGGGCTGTCCCGTGAATTGCAGGCTGTCTAGCAGCATCCTTTACCCACCACACACCAGGTAGCACCTCCAACTGCTTGTTGTGATGGCAAACATTCCCAGGTATTGGGGAGTGGGGGGAGAGGACAAATATCATCCCTCAGCTGAGAACCACTTCTCTAGCAGTTAAACGTATGGGGTCCCTTCTGCCACTGAGAACCAGGGCACACTGGATCATTTGCTGCATTTGGCCAGCTGCTTAACCTCTGTAAAGCTCAATCTCCTGGTCTGCAGAATGGAGATCGTAATACACAAGGACATTCTCTGAGGATTCCATTAGAGAAAGCCTGTGGATGTATCAAAGCCTTTAGCCCAGTACCTGGCTTAACCAGAAGGAATGGTCATGGATAGAGAGGAGCAATAGTGTCCCTTGGAAAAGGTGAGCTCCAGTGAGGAAAGTCACCAGAGCTGGGTCTGTTGTCACTAGAGCATGGGCTGTCCCATGAATTGCAGGGACAATTCTTGGGTTGGGCATGACACAGGCTGAAAATCAGTCTGCATTTGAGATCCTGACCCTGAATGTCCTCGTGGTCCCACTGCCCCATCCTTTAACCAAAGATCCCCCATCAAGGGTTGCTTCCTCTCATGAGACCATCAATTCTCAACCCACAGAGGACATTTGGCATTGTCTGGAGACATTTTTGATTGTCACATCTAATGGGCAGATGCCAAGGATGCTTCTAAAATCCTACAATTCACAGGATAGCCCCTACGACAAAGACTTGTCCAGCCTGACATATCAATGATGCCCAGGTTGAGAGACCCTACATCAAATTGATTCAACCTCATTTTCTTTCCCTTTTCTCCCTGACCACTAGGAAGCTCAGAGCTAAATTTTTATAATCCCATAGCTTCTCTCATCCTCAGTTTCTGACTCAACCCTTTCTCTTCCCAACTCCCATCTTCAATTACTCTGTATCTTCTTTTATCTTTCTTTCAATAGGCCTATAGTATTTGGAGAGATTTTTAGTCATGCTTTATTGGATTAAAGAGAAGATAGTACATAAATCAAAATTGAAACTAATCCCTGTTGCTTTTCTTTTAGATGATTTTTAGTGTTTTTTATAGTTTGCAGTTTCTTTTGTTTTTATTTTTGTTTGTTTTGCTTTGTTTTTCTTTTTGTTTGTGTTTGGGGGGTGGTTGTTTTTTGGGAGGTTTGAGATGGAGTCTCCACTCTTCCACCCTGGGAGGAGTGCTATGGCATCATAGCTCATAGTAACCCCAAACTCTTGGGCTGTGAACAATTCTCTTACCTCAGCCTCCTGAGCAGCTGGGACTACATATGCCTGCCACAATGCCCAGCTATTTTTAGAGCCAGGGTCTCACTCTGGCTCTCAGGCTGGTCTCGAACTCCTGAGCTCAAGCAATCTACCCGCCTCAGCCTCCCAGACTGCTAGGATTATAGAAGTGAGCCACCACGCCTGGACCAGTGTAGTTTCTTCTGTAAATTATTTCATCTTCTCAGCAGCCAAATGAAGCTGGCAGGTGAGGAAACTGAGGCTCAGCTGGGTGATTCTGTAAGGGAGGAATAAAGCTGAGACGTGCACACCAATTAAATGAAACGCCAGAAACCAAACAAATCACATTAGCCTGCTGAGATGGACAATATTAATGATTCTGAATGTCATTATGTGAATTAACTGGTTGATCCCCACAGCGACATTTTTTAAACATAGCACCACTTCCTTTTGAAAGATGAGGAAACCCAACATTCCCAGACAATGTGGATGATGGAATTAGATGGTCTGTCCAAAAGCCAACTCGATTAACTCCATGGTCAACGCAGGCTAAGTTAGCCAGATGACTAACACGTTTGAGGCTGTCTGCTCATTTCTCAGCAAGCCCCGTCATCACAATGTTCCCAACACCAGGCTGCCTGCTGGGCTCCAAACTCAAGAAGGCAGGTGCAGGTCTGTCCAGTCAATGGTAGAGGGAGCAGAGTACTGATCCGATCCGTGCAATAACACGCCAGAACCATGAAAACTCAATGCTGAACGAAAGAAGCCAGGCACTAAAGAAACCATGTCATATGACCTCGTACAGAGGAAACATCCAGAACAGGTGAATCGATAGGGACAGAGAGCAAATTAGTGATTGCCTAGGGCTGGGGCAGAGGGATTGCGATGGGTCCAGGGCTTCACTTTGGAAGATGTTGTAGAACGAGATCAAGGCGGTGGTTTCACAACACTGTGAATGCACCAGTGCCACTGAAAAGTTTACAGTGGTTAAAATTGCATATTTTATATTATGCGTATTTGACCACAGTAAAAAAAAAATGTAAAATAAGGAGAGAAAGAAGAACTGACCTCCCTTCTCTGGGCCAGGAGAAAGAGTGGGCATCTTTTTCTTTCTTTTCATCCTCTCTCTTTAATATTGGAACAAACCAATGAGAGAGAGAGAGAAAAGGCTAAACCACTGGAGCAGCTGAAGCCCTGCTGACATTGTGGAGAGTTAATAGGTCAACAAGGTGCTCTGACCGGCCTGTCAGAGCCATATTTTGTCTATACAACACAGCACAGCTGGTTCCGAGTTTGGGGGTTTTGTTTTCCTTTCCCTGGCTTTAACTGGCTGCCTTAACGTGGAGAATAAGCAATTTGAGAATGACTGGGGAAAAATAATATTTTTACTCAAGCCCGGGTTTCCAAATTGCCCAATTAATGGAAGAGGGGTAAGTCCTCTCTTTGAAGGATCTGGCCTGAGGCATTTGGAGCCAAAGTGAGTTTTGGTCCCACTCCAAGCAATGGGAAAATGACGCAGCGGGAGGCCCACTGGGCTTCACTCCTCCCTGGGGCCAAGAGAGGGTTTTTTTTAATTTAACAGGTGTTCTTGAGGTTCATCATGGTATTATTCAGGGGGGCGGGGGGGGGAGGAAAAAGCAGCTACAGAAATCTCAACTAGGAACGGCTAATGAAATTGAGCTGTATCCATACAAAGGAACATTATGTAGCTCTCAAATGTCCTATCTGCAAAAATAAAAAGTGAGGATGAGAGGAAATATTTTCATATAAATTTGACTTTTAAAATAGCCCTGGAACCCACAGTACGATGGCAAATGGTAGGTACAGGGGAACTATCAGGAGCAGATACGTGAAAACGCAGGGGATAATTCCTTTCCGGCCCCTCTTTATTTTGTTCTCCGTACTTTGCAAAGAGCCAGTGATGCTTTTATAATCCACAGACACTTTTTTCCAAATACTTTCAGGGAATATCAAGGACCAGCCTTCCCTTTGAAATGGCTTCCAGCTTGCAAATGGCCTAAACGCGTCTCTGCTCCGCGCCTTAGCTACAGTGCAACGGAGGAGATTTCAGATCACAGGCAGAGAAGCGGCTCAGCGCAGGCGGCTCCTGGCCACCTCCCAAAGACACTGCCTCGGCAGAGAGCCGGCGAGGAACCCACTCCAGAGAGGCGGTGGGAACAGAGAGAGCTTCTGCCTCTCCGGGTTGCCCAAAGATGTGGAAAACCGGGCCCAAGGGGTCTGAACGCAGGGTTAACGTCCCAGGCTGGAAAGGATTCTGTCTTTTTTACTAGTGAATGGTTCAAATGACTTGCCCAGGGACACACAGCCAGTTAGGGAGCAAAATTTTACAAAGAGGTAGCCAAGACGTAGAGAATATTTTGCAACTATTTTGTGAAATTCTATAATGAATATTTTGTAAATAGAAGTACATTTAGGCTCGGCGCCTGTGGCTCAAGTGGCTAAGGCGCCAGCCACGTACACCTAAGGTGGCGGGTTCGAATCCCCAGCCCAGGCCCGCCAAACAACAATGATGGCTGCAACCAAAAAATGGCCGGGCGTTGTGGTGGGCGCCTGTGGTCCCAGCTACTTGGGAGGCGGAGGCAGGAGGCTTGCTTGAGCCCAGGAGTTGGAGGTTGCTATGAGCTGTGATGCCATGGTACTCTACCCAGGGGGATAGCTTGAGGCTCCATCTCAAAAAAAAAAAAAATTACATACAAATTTACGGACTAACTTCACAATGAAATGATAGACATTAAATAAAAATAGGGAGGCCAGGCACGGTGGCTCACGCCTTCAATCCCAGGAATCAAGGTAGGTGGATTTCTTGAGCTCCCAGACTCAAGACTGGCCTAAACAAGTGAGAGACACCCTGTCTATAAGAAAATATCTGGGTGTTCTGACTAGCACTTGTAGTACAAGCAGCTCCAGAAGCTGAGGCAAAACAATTGCTTTAGCCCAAGATATGGAGGTTTCTTTGAACTATGATGGCATGGCACTATATCGGGGGCAACAAAGTGAGACTCTGTCTCAAATAAATAAAATAAAATGAAATGTATTTGGCCAGGTACAGTGGCTCACAGCTGTCATCCCAGCACTCTGGGAGGCCAAGGCAGGTAGACAGCTTGAGCTCATGGGTTCGAGACCAGCTTCAGCAAAAAGCAAGATTCTATCTCTACTAAGAATGGAAAAACTGAGGCAAGAGGATCCATTAAGCCGAAATTTGGAAGCTGCTGTGAGGTATGATGCCACGGCACTCTCCCCAAAGTGACAGCTTCAGAGTCTGTCTAAAAAAAAAAAAAAAAAGAACAAGAAAGATATTTACTTCAAATACTAATCAAATGAGAGCAAGGGACATTATTATAAGGAGATATGTACATAAATGTGTGTAGGAGTGTCTGTATGTATATACACACACATGTGTTAAAACAGAGTCTCACCCTATGGCCCAGGCAAGAGTGCCATGGCATCAGCCTAGTTCACAGCAACCTGAAACTTCTAGGTTCAAGCAATCCGCAATCCTCCTCAATCAGCCTTCTGACTAGCTGGCACTACAGGTGCCTGCAATGATATATATATATATTTTTTAAATTAACCTATTTTCTGCATTACTGTTACTATAGTAATGATTTGCACTTATCTTTATTTTATTTATTTATTTATTTGCAGTTTCTGGCCAGGGCTGGGTTTGAATCCGTCACCTCTGGCATATGGAGCCAGTGCCCTACTCCTTTGAGCCACAGGCGCCACCCCACCTGCAATGATATTCAGGTAATTTTATCTTCTATTTCTAGTAGACATGGGGTGTTGCTCTTGTTCTGGGTGGTACCCAACTCCTGAGATCAAGACATCCTCTCATCTCAGCCTCCCAGTTTGATAGCATTATAGACATACGGCAGGAGCGCCCAGCCAGAGACAATATATTTTGAGGCAAAACATGTCTTATTTTGAAAAATATATCACAACTGGCTGGCAACCTGTAGAAGACTGAAACTGGATCCACACCTTTCACCATTAACTAAGTTAGACTCTCCCTGGATTAAAGACTTAAACTTAAGACATGAAACCATAAAAATACTGGAAGAAAGTGTAGGGAAAACACTTGAAGAAATCAGCCTGGGTGAACATTTTATGAGGAGGACACCCCAGGCAATTGAAGCAACATCAAAAATACACTATAGGGACCTGAACAAACTAAAGAGCTTCTACACAGCCAAGAACACAGTAAGTAAAGCAAGCAGACAGCCATCAGAATGGGAGAAGATTTTCGCAGGTTATGTCTCCGACAAAGGTTTAATAACCAGAGTCCATAGAGAACTTAAACGTATTAGCAAGAAGAAAACGAGTGATCCCATCTCAGGGTGGGCAAGGGACTTGAAGAGAAATTTCTCTAAAGAAGATCAGCACACAGCCTACAGATATATGAAAAAATGCTCACCATCCTTAATCATCAGAGGAATGCAAATCAAAACTACTTTGAGATATCATCTAACTCCAGTGAGATTAGCCCATATCACAAAATCCCAAAACCAGAGATGCTGGCATGGATGTGGAGAAAAGGGAACAGTCCTACACTGCTGGTGGGAATGTAAACTAATA
>CAUYQV010041447.1:0-22457 GCA_963574575.1 Galagoides demidoff
TGATGGCTGCAACCAAAAAATGGCCGGGCATTGTGGCGGACGCCTGTGGTCCCAGCTACTTGAGAGGCTGAGGCAGGAGACTCGCTTGAGCCCAGGAGTTGGAGGTTGCTATGAGCTGTGATGCCATGGCACTCTACCCAGGGGGATAGCTTGAGGCTCCGTCTCAAAAAAAAAAAAAAAAAAGGACAAATGGAGAACTTACAAGTTACTCAAAACTTACATACAAATGTTCATAACAACTTATCAGTAACAGCAAAATACTGCAAATAACCCAAAGATCCTTCAAAGGGTGAATGGGTGAACAAATTCAGGTACACTTATATAGTGGAGTACTACTCAACAAGAAAAAGAAATAAACTATTGCGACACACAACCATCTGAACAGACCTCAAAGCCATTATGTGCAGTAAAAAAATGAATCTTAAAGTTTGCTTATTGTATGAAGGTGTTCATATAACATCCTCAAAATGACAACACTATAGAGGAAGAAAAGACTAGTGGTTTCTACCACACAGGGATGGAGTAAGAAAGAACAGGGCAGAGGATGTAAATGCCGAGAGGTACACAGAGAGGTCTCTCACAGGGTAATAGAACAGTTCCGTATCTTTATTTTGGTGGTGGCTACTCAAATCCATACATTGGATAAAATTAAATAAAATTATACATACACATACAGAAAAATGACTGAAGGTTAAAAAGGTTTAAAACTGGTGAAAACTAAATAAGGTATTTGGTCTGGCTAACAATAATGTATGAATGTAAATTAACTGTTTGGATATACATAGCTATGTAAGATGTCACCACTGGGTGAGTAAGATGCAAGTCTCCTTGTACTATTTTTATAACTTCCTGTACATCTATATTTATTCTAAAACTAAAAGTTAAAAATAAATAAATAAATAAATAAAAAAGGAGGCTACAGGAGCCAGCCTGAGAGTGGCCTCTGCTGGCCAAATCTAGGATAATCTGAGTAACAAAACAATGATTAAAATGGATTATAACTCACTGACTAAAATAAGAATTGAAAAGCCTATTTTTATAAAAATGAATAAGCAAAGAGGGAAGAAAGAAAAGCTCTTTCTTACAAAACAATGCCAACCAGTAAATATAGAGGGAATGATGCAGTTAGAAAATCACCAATTGATCCGAAAACTAACAGGGAAAAGTTTAAAGAACGCAGTCTCAAAATACTTTCCCACAAATTTCCTAGTAGTTACAAAGGAGAAAATAATGATCTCATAATGGAGAAACCTGGCAGACACTACCCTAACCAAGCAACCAAAGTTAATGTTATTAACACTGAAACAAATGAACATAATGCTCCTCCTGATAAGATACATCATGAAGGAAAAAAAACACCAAAGGGACATCGGACAGAACCAATCCAAAGAGGGTTTGGGTTAGGACCGTCCCTTCTCTTGAAAAGAAAAGTCAACGTCAAGAAACAACACACATTTGAGGATATTTTCCTGGTCAAATGGACATGACAACTAAATTCAGGGTGTGATCCTGGTCTAGAATCCTGGGAAAATGGGTATAAAGAACATTACTAAGACAGCTGCCTATGTTTGAATATGTTATTATGGATTAGATAGTACTTTACCAATATTAATTTCCTCATTTTGATAAATGTACTCAAGTTACATAAGAGAATGTTCTTATCCTTAGACTGAAATATTTAGAATTAAAGAAGAACAATTTCTCCAACCTACTTGCAAATGGTTCCAAAAATTTGTATTTTTATGTACACACGAATGCACTCAAAGAAAAAGCGACTAAGAGAGAAAGAGCAGAGAGAAAATGATAAAACAAACAGGGCAAAATGTAAACAATCTGCAATGCTAAGTAAATATGGAAGTTCTTTTTACTGTTTTATTTCTGTATATCAAAATTAAAATGTATGGCTGGGCTTTGTGACTCGTGTCTGTAATCCCAGCACTTTGGGTGGCTGAGGCAGGAGGATCACTTTAGGACAGAAGTTCAAGACTAGCCTCAACAACACAGCAAGTCCTTGTCCTTAAAAAAAAAAAAAAAAGAGGGAAACAGAACTAGGAGCCAGGAGTGATGGTGCAAGACAAGCTACTCAGGAGGCTGAGGCAGTAGGGTCATTTGAACCCAGGAATTTGAGGTTGCAGTGAGCTATGATGATGCCACTGCACCCAACCTAGGCAGACACAGTGATACTCTGTCTCAAAAAAAAATTGTATAAATTTAAGGTATACATGTCATGTTTTGATATAGCTACACACCATGAAATGATTACCACAATCAAGCTAATTAACACATCTACACCTTGCTTAGCTACCTTTTTATGCATGTATGGTAAGATTATCTACTGTCTTAGCAAACTTCAAGTATATATTATTATTAACTATAGTTAATATGCTGCACATTAGGTCTCCAAACTTTTCATCTTATAACTGAAAGTTTGCACTCTTTTTTCTTTGTTAGAGAGACAGGGTCCCACTATGTTGCCCAGGTTGGTCTCAAACTCCAGGGCTCAAGTGATCCTCTCACCCTGGCTACCAAAATGCTGGGATTACAGACATGAGCCATCATACCTAACCTAAAAGTTTGTACTCTGTAGTCAAAAGCTCTCCCAGTTTCACCCACAACGGGCTCTATTAACCACCTTCTACTCTCTGAGTTTGACATTTCTAGATTCTACATATAAGTGAAATCACACAGCATTTGTTTCTTTGTGTCTGACTTATTTCACATTAAGTTCTCCAGGCTCAAGCATGTTGTCACAAATGGCAAGATTTCCTTCTAAGGAAATAATTGATCCAAAATATTAATCAGACCCATAGAATCAGATACTTGAATATGGTGGGAAAGGGTACAAAATTAAGTAGGGAAAGAATATTTATTTAATGAAATTAGAAAAACTTGCTATCTGGGGGAGGAAAAGTAAATCTAAAATAAAATCTTCTTTTTTTGAGACAGAGTCTCACTTTGTCACCACCCTAGGGTTGAGTGCAATGGCATCATGGTTCACAGCAACCTCAAACTCTAAGGCTCAAGACATTCTGTTTCTTCGGCTTCCCAAGTAGCCAGGAAAACAGGTACCAGCCACATGCACAGCTGGTTTTTTTGTTGTTTTTTTTTTCTTAAAGACAAGGTCTCTTTTTCAGGCTGTTCTCAAACTCCTGAGCTCAGGCAATCCACCTGCCTTGGCCTCCCAGAGTGCTAAGATTATAGGCATGGGCCACCACAGCTGACCCTCTAAAATATAATCTTGATTGATCAACCTAAATGTAAAAAATTCAAAAAAAAAAGGAGAACATAATTTTGATGAATATTTATTGATCTTAAGAAGGAGGAAAAAAACTCTCGGCATAAAAGTAATGGAAGTCAAAATAAAATCTGACTACACGCAAAAACAAAATGCTTCAATATATTCCCCAAAACAAATAAAATTAACCAATAAAAGACAAACTAAGAAAAATATTCATGGCAAATGTCAGACAAGAGATTAACATCCTTAATATAAAATGAGCCCATATATGTGGAAAGACCACCAGGATGTATTATTAGATAAATAAACAAAGATGCAAAATATATGTAGTACACAATCTTTTCCATAAGGCGGTAGCTAAAAACCTATTTTCTTATTTGTCTTTACTTGCAAAATAAACACTGGGAAAAACAAGAAACCAAAAAGTGAAGAGAGGAGAAAGGGGAGAGTATACAATGATGCAGAAAAAGCAAAACTGTTGAGTAAAGAAATAGGAATAAGATTGGCAGGAATATACTACTATTTGTTTTGATTTTTTTAACCATGTAATAGAACAATCTTTATTATACTTTGAAAAAAAAAACCACTTTAAAACATATGCAAACTAAAAAAGAAAACCTGAATACAAAGAAAAGAAAATACTTGTTAAGAAAGCAAAGACATTCCCTTAGCAGCAGAATATGACTGCTGGATTTCACAGTTGGCAAGAATACAGCAGTCTTGCTTTCAATGTTAATTGGTCTCTCTTAAGTTACATAATTAGGAAAAGATGATAAGAAATATGTGTTTAATATGGATAATTGTCCACTGATGCTTCATTTTAAAAGCATGCATCAGCTCTCACTCCTAAAAAATTTTATTTTCAGTTTTATAAACTATCTCTATTATCACAAGAGAATTTACTCATTCTTTATTCTACCGCACAAATGACCAAAGCATGTAACTAATTAGAAGTATAACAGTAGAAAACAATCTTTTTTCTTTTCTTTTTTTTTTTTTTTTTTTTTTGAGGCAGAGCCTCATTTTGTTTTTGGGTTTTTGGGGGGTTTTTTTGCAGTTTTTGGCCAAGGCCAGATTTAAACCTGCCACCTCCAGTATATGGGGCTGGTGCCCTACTCCTTTGAGCTACAGGTACTGCCCCCGGAGCCTCATTTTGTTACCCTCAGTAGAGTACAGTTACATCATAGCTCACAGCAACCTCAAACTCTTGGGCTTAAATGATCCTCTTGGCTCGGCGCCTGTGGCTCAATCGGCTAAGGCACCAGCCACGTACACCTAAGGTGGCGGGTTCGAATCCCCAGCCCTGGCCCGCCAAACAACAATGATGGCTGCAACCAAAAAATGGCCGGGCATTGTGGCGGGTGCCTGTGGTCCCAGCTACTTGGGAGGTGGAGGCAGGAGACTCGCTTGAGCCCAGGAGTTGGAGGTTGCTATGAACTGTGATGCCATGGCACTCTACCCAGGGGGATAACTTGAGGCTCTGTCTCAAAAAAAAAAAAAAAAATGATCCTCTTGCCTCAGCCTCCCAAGTAGCTGGAACTACAGGCACCCTCCACATTGCCTGGCTATTTTTTGGTTGCAGTTGTCATTGTAGTTTTAGCAGGTCTGGGCCAGGTTCAACTCGCCAGCTTTAATGTATGTGGCCAGCACACTACTCACTGAGCTATAAGCCCTGGGCCTGGAAAACAATTAGAATTGTCCAAAGAGACTTGAAACAAAATCAAATAAATCATAGCAATACAAGCAGTTAATATAAAGTACTGAGAAAAATTTAAACTTGGTAAAGGCAACTTAAATTTTTTTTTAGAAGACCCTATATGTGGAAGGCATGATGATTCAAATCTGATTTACTTATTAAGCATAGGCTAAAGGAGACCCACCAAAGTAACAAAGTAATCTTCTTACCTTCTAATAGCTAAAAATATTAAAATGACTGTAGTATTTGAGTATGCACAATAAAGATCCATCATATCTCTAACGTCTGAAACTAATCCCCCAAACTACAGTCACTTACCACCACACTAACCCAGAGACTAACCCAGCACTGCCCAATCCTTCTGCAATAATAGAAATGTTCTCTGTGTGTTATCCAATATGGTAACCACACCTGGCTACTGAGCATCTGAAATGTAAATAGTACAACTAAGGAACTAAATTTTAAAATCTTATAAAATTTTAATTACTTTAAATAGCCACATATGGCTACTGGCCACTATACTGAACAGTGAAGCTCCACTCCATCTGTGAATACACACACACACACACACACACATATACACACACACACACGCAAGGTGTTTGTTTTAACAGGTCTTTTTAATATTTGCTCATATTCATTCTATTTATTATAAAATAAGCTTCTGTGTAGGAATGAGTTCACTTCTTTGAGTTGAACCTCCTTAGGGAAGCATCTGCTAGATGGATAAATGCATTATCATGTTTGATAAAAAATACTTTACCAGCTCCATCTGAATCTTCTATCATCGGATTTATTTCTACCATGGTTGCATCATATTTCAAAAAAAGGTTGTAAAGCTTGACCATGTTTTCTGCAGCAGAATTCACAATATTAGACGGAAATCCCATGTTCTGTGCAAGCTGAAAGCAACATATTTATTATAGGTAGTTTGTGTATGTTCAATCAACGTTAATTATTATAAGTAAAAAAGACTGCTTATTACTTAAATGAAAAGCACGAATCATTTGTGGTGAAACATTAATCACTGAAATATTAGCTACGATTATTAACTGGTTAAACAAAACTTATTTAAAATCCTCACAAGAATGTTAATTTGAACAAAGTTTAAAAAATAAAATAAAATCCTCACAAGGCAGATTTTACACACATTTTACATGAGAAAGAGATTCAGAAAGGTCAAGTGACTTGCCATTTGCCTACATTTCAGTTCCAGTATTCCATAGCTCCTTACTGCCTCTAAGACTTATAGCCAACCTAACTGAAAGAAGAGGCTTATATTTTATTAAAACTACATATAAAAATGTGATTGACAATCCAAATGGTCCAAACAATGACCAAAATATTAAATCACCCTATTTCATCTTTTGGGTAATTTTGAAGAATATCTAAGAAGCAATAAACACACACACTATGTAGTACAATCAAACAAGTATTATTCCATTTATTCAGAAATCTACTGAGCATCTAATATATGAGAGGTAATTAGCTAGGCCCAAAAGATGCAAATATTTATGCTTCTAATTTACATATGAATGATCAAGCTAAAGAATGTAATTTTTGGTAAAGATCTATTTCAAATAATAAGTACCATTAGGTAACAATTCACTACTTTCAGGCTTAAACATTTGAGAATTGAAACATAATTCTGATCTATCCAGTATGACTTAATTTGTAAACACTACAAACTATTTCCATTCATTACTCCAACTGCTATCATCTTATTCCTTCACGTATTCCTTTTTTTTTCCATCCCCAAACAGGGTCTCTGCTCACAGTGGCATCATCATAGCTCACAGTAGCTTCTTCCATGATCAATTAATCCTCCTGTCTTAGCCTCCGAAGTTGCTGTAACTACAGGTATACACCACCACAACCAGCTAATTTTTCTATTTTTTGTAGATAAGAGGTCTCACTGTTGCCCAACCTGGTCATAAACTCCTGGCCTCAAGGGATCTTCCTGCCTCAGTCTCCCAAAGTGCTAGGATTACAGGTATGATGTGCCCAGCCCTCCCTGAATTCTTATAAACCAATACTTTCTTCCTCATCTAAATTTCATTCTCCACTCATCACTCTCAAGTAACTACTTAATAGATCAGATCTCTGTCCCTTTTAAACATTTATACCATTCAAAGGCCCAAATTACTTGCTTCACTATTCACCAGGGAAATTTTTCTATCTTCTTTAAACCTTTGTGCTAGTCAAAATTCTTGTTCTTGTTGTATGTATCCCACAACCTTATCCTGACATAGTTTCCTCACTAAAAGATGTTTAATATCATTCCAAGTTCAATATTCAAACTTTTTTTAAGATGACCCACTTATTTTTATATCTAAATCAAGCAATTCAGTAGCAGCATTACAAATATTACCATGCAACTCTCACAAGCCATGGAGGGGTTTTTGTTGTTTTCTTTTGTTTGTGTGGGAAGGGAATGAATATGGAGCGGAGGAACCACATGGGAAGGACAGTATAGGCCAGGCACAGCTGCTTATGCCTATAATCATAGCACTTTGGGGAGGCCAAGGCAGGAAGAGTGCCTGAGCCCAAGAGTTAAAGACCAGCTTGAACAACAGTCAGAACCCATTTCTATAAAAAACTCAAAAAATTAGCAAGGAAGAGTGGTGTGTGCCTATAGTTCCAGCTACTCAGGAGGCTAAGAAGAACCACTTGAGCCTAGAGAGTCCGAGGTTGCAGTGAGCTATGAAGATGCCACTGTATTCTAGCCCAGAAGACCGAGCAAGACCTTGTTTCAAAAAAAAAAAGAGAGAGAGACAGCAAAGACAACCAGTGAAATCATAGGCAAAATTTATTGTACATACACTGAAAGAAAGTCCACACCATTAATCAGATTCTTAAAAGCATCCATAAACCCCCTTCCAAAAATAAAAGCACTGATCTATCATGGAGATAAATAAGACAGGGTACCTACCAATCTGCATAAGTAAATGGGACTCAGGAACATTTTAAATGATACAATGGAGATGTAAAATCCAAAGTATGGGAAACAATGAATGATGATCACCCAGTTTCTTCAATAAATAAATTGAAAGAAAAAGAATGTAAAGAGCAAGGCAAGGAAAAACTATAAATCGGAAAAGACCTATGAGACATATTATTAACTAATAGCAATGAAGAGCTTTACACAGATCCCCACTCAAACAAAATGTAAAAAAAAATAATAATAATAATTGGAAACAATTAAGGAAATTTGAATGACTGGGTAGGTGACACTAAGAAATTATTGTTAATTTTACTAGATACAGTAAAGGTATCGTGACTCTTTTAAAAGAGTCCTCATCTTTTAAAGATACATATTGAAATATTTATGGAGGGTGTAACAAAAATATTTTATATACTTCAAAAAACTGCAGTTTCAAACAAGATTTTAAACTGCCTTGGCACTCAAAATTTTTTTTTAACTTTTGACAACTTTACTTATACAGAGTTAATTATCTTTAAGTATTATAATCTTCTAATCACTAACTAGAAATATTTCCAAATGTGACATACCTGGAGAGCTTGTTCTTTCTTGATGCCTTCTATGATATCAATAGGTTCTTTAACTATTGCCTCGGGGGTCTCAGCAGCAACATCTTCAATGTTGACACCGCCTTGAGAACTCCCTATTAATACAGGACCCTTGCAAGGTGGGAAAAAAACAAAATATTGAGAATTTATTTTAAATTTTTCAATAAAATTTAAAAACCTACCTGTGCACATTATCAGACTTAACCATTTATAGCTCCCACCACCCCTACTTCAAGATTTCCTAAAGAATTTATCCTCACTTCTCCAGTACAGTGCCCTCTTAAATATGTTCAATTGAAACATTGGAAAATAAGGAAAAAAGAAGAGAAAAATGATAGCTTGCCTGCAAGAAAAAAAATTTTAAACACACAAAACCTTACACCAAATAAGTATAAACATATATACTGTACACACAAGAAACATAACCAATGCATTTTTTATAAGAACCAAAGGAACATTAAAGTATTATTTGAAGCATAAACATCAGAAAATCATAGAAGCAGATTACTGATATTTCAAAGCCAAAGTGTATGGAAAGGTAAAGTCCAAGTAACCTCTAGCCCTCCTGCAAGCCAATAAAAAGAGAACTAGCTGAAAGAATAGTTCTGGCTATGATCATGAACCATATAAGAGGGTAAGATATAAAATACTAATAATTAGGTTGTTATCTTTTAACTTCTCTAAAGTCAATTTAAAAATATTAAAGCAAATTACCAATAGATTTACTAATTTATGTGTAAAACTGCAAATCTTAACATGCAAAAACAGGAAAACAGTAAAACCATATTACTGAAGATTATTTAGGGACATAGGAAAATAGTGATCTACAGTAGGTTACACAGTATATACTGGCTACATATATGTACTGTTCCATATGGAAAAAATTATATAAAACCCTAGATTATATTCTCAGTTGTGTCTTGTTTAAATAAAGTATTTAAAATAAAACATTAAAAGACTCTTGTTCTTTTACTTTATTTTAGACTTTCATTATTTTAAATGTGATTTTTCTCAAAGAAAAAAATTTTTTATAATAAAAATACTTATCTCGTACTCAGGGGAAGAAATCATGACTTAAATATTTTAAAAACTTTAAAGACTAGGGGGCAGCACCTGCAGCTCAGTGGTGGCGGTTTCCAATCCAGCCCTAGCCAAGCTGCAACAAAAAAACAGCTGGGCATTGTGGCGGGCGCCAGAAGTGCCAGCTACTCGGGAGGCTGAGGCAGGAGAATCACCTAAGCCCAGGAGTTGGAGGTTGCTATGATCTGTGACGCCATGACACTCTACCAAGAGCATTAAAGTAAGACTCTGTCTCTTAAAAAAAAAAAAATCTAAAGACCAATTTCAATTTCCCTTTTCTAGGCTAGCACTTAGTGTTTCAATATCATACTCATTTAAGGGCCAGGCGCGGTGGCTCATGCCTGTAATCCCACCACTCGGGGAGGCCAAGGCGGATGGATTGCCTGAGCTCACAGGTTCAAGACCAGCCTGAGCAAGAGCAAGACCCCATCTCTAAAAATAGCCAGGCATTGCGGCAAGTGCCTATAGTCCCAGCTACTCAGGAGGCTGAGGCAAGAGAATCACTTGAGCCCAAGAACTTGAGGTTGTGGCATTATAGCTCACAGCACTCTACTGAGGATGACAAAGTGAGACTCTGCCTCAAACAAACAAAAAAATACTCACTTAAGATATAATTTAAAGGAATCGTGTTGCATTCATTAATTTTGGGAAACAAAATCATCCTTCAAATACTTAAAATGAGGCAATAACCAAAGAAAAACAAAACTATTATTTTTTATGGAAGTTAACTGTTATTTAGGGAAAAATTATTTTATACTTTGTGAGTATAATTCAATATACATGTGTAATTTGGGGAACCTTCATCCCACCATTTGGGAAATAACCTCTATAGTCCAAGCGTCCTCAAACTATGGTCGCGGGCCACATGTGCCTCGCCGAGGACATTTATCCTGCCCGCCAGATGTTTTTGCCACTGCTGCCTGTCCTGCTTAGCAGCCAACTCGTACCGGGGCCTGCAGTCCGGCCCTCCAACAATCTGAGGGACAGTGAACTGGCCCTCTGTTTATAAAGTTTGAGGAACCCTGCTATACCCTCCAATCACTCCTAACAGTACATACTACCAAAGAGACTCATAGTGGACTCTTAGATATTTTGTACTAAGAAGATGACTCAGGTAGACAATGACCATGACAAAAGACCAAAATGTGACTAGAGGGTTGGGGCTTTCAGCTATCCTGCAGGGAGGAAAGGAATCTGAAGATCAAGTCAACTGTGTAGGTAATAGTTCAGTCAGTTATACCTATATCATAAAACCCCAGTAAAAACTCTGGACCAAGGTCAGCAAGAGGACAAAATAGGAAGCCTATGACCTTAGTCCCTCACAAAAATGCTGACTTATATAGTCCAAAAAGCCTCTTACGACAATGCCAGAAACCAATTAGGAGGTCACAGTATCCTAGGCAAGCTCAAAGCTAAGAATACCTGTGTTGAAACCAGTAAGAAAAGTTATTTCATTTCATCTCCATCAGAATCTTCCTGCCTGGAAATGATACAGTTTAGAATTAAGAAGAAAACATGAGCCTTCTTCTCTTAGAAGGCAAAGAGAAAAGTGGAACATCTGTTTAACCTTCTAGCTTTTCAGAAGACAACCCAAGGGAATATTTTCTGTCTCACCTGACTCAAGTGCCGATGGGAAACCCGTCTACTTTGGATGTATGGAGGCTACTGAGAGCAGAAGAGAGTGCAGAGGCTTGTAGTAGCACCAGAAAACTTGTAATATCCCACACAGAAAATGACATAATTTGTGCCAATTAAGAAAATGCACCTAGCTCATGACTTTATACAGGTTGAGTATCCTTGAAGAAATGCTTGGGGCCACAGCATTTCAGATTTTGGATTTTTCTGAATTTTTGAATATGTATATTATATTTATCAGTTGAATATCACAAATCTGAAAACTCCAAAATTGAAATGTTCCAATGAGCATTTCTTTGAGCATCATGTTGACACTCAAAAAGTTTCAGATTTTAAAGCATTTCGGATTTCAGATTTAAGATGTTCAACCAGTGTTTATATCACAAACAGCCAGAAACCAACAATTAAACTCAAAGTTAGCAGAGAGAAGGAAATCAAAGATTAGAGCAGAAACAAAAGAAACAGACAATTTTTTTTAAAAAAAACTAAGAGTTAGCTCACTGAAAAAGATTAACAAAATTAACAAACTCTTAACTAGACTAACTAGAAGAAAAAAGACTCAAGTAACAAAAAGGAGAAGGGATTAACATTACAACTGATGTCACAGAAATAGAAAGGATCCTAACAGACTACAATGAATAATTATATATCAACAAAATGGATGACCTAGAAAAATGGATAAATTCCTAGAAACATACAGACTTCAAAGAATGAACCATGAAGAGATAAAACAAAAAATCTGAACAGACTCATAACTAGTAATAAGATTAAGTCACTAATTAAAATCCTCTAAGAAAAAAAAAAAAAAGACCAAAAATAGATGCCTTACTGGAAAATTCCACCAAACCATTTAAAGAAGAACTGACATCAATAGTTGTCAAACTCTTCAAAAAAACTGAAAAGGATGAAAAATTTCCAAACTCATCTTATGAAGTCAGCATTATCTGATACCAAAGTCAGATAAAGGTACTATAAGGATACAAACCAATATCCCTGATGAATATTGATTCAAAAATCCTTAACAAAATACTAGCAGCAAAGTGAATTCAAAAACACATTAAAAGAAATATATATGTGTTTATATATGTAATACATACATATATATATTATGACCAAATAGTGTTTATTCCTGGAATGCAAGGATGGTTCAACGTACAAAAATCAATGTAATATACCCCATTAACAGAATGAAGGACAAAAACCACAATCATCACCACTGAAAAAGATTTGACAAAATTCAACACCCTTTCATAATACAAAGACAGCCAAACTCACACTCAATGGTAAAAAATCAAAAGCATTTCCTTTAACATCAGAAACAAAACCCGAATGCCAACTCTTGCCACAAATATTCAACATAATACTAGAAGTCCTAGCCACAGAAGTTAGGCAAGAAAAATCAATAAAAAGCACCCAAAAAAGAAATGAAAAGTAAAATTATCTCTGTTTGCAGATGAGATGACCTCATATGTAGAAAACCCTGAAGAGTCCATTTAAAAAACTATTAGAATAAAGAAGTTCAGCAAGCTGCCTGACATAAAAATCAACAAAGAAAAATCAGTTGCAATACCTAACAAAAGAGATGAAGGACCTCTATAACGAAAATTATGAAACCCTAAGAAAGGAAATAGCAGAAGTATTTAATAAATGGAAGAACATACCATGCTCATGGGTGGGAAGAATCAACATTTTTAAAATGTCTATACTTCCCAGAGCAATCTACTGACTCAATGCTATCCCTATTAAAATACCAACATCCTATTTTCAAGACTTAGAAAAAATGATTCTGTGTTTTGTATGGAACCAAAAAAAAAAAAACCCATATAGCTAAAGCAGTTCTTAGTAATAAAAACAAAGCCAGGGGTATCACCATACCAGATTTTAGGCTGTACTACTAAGCCATAGTGGTCAAGGAAGCATGGTACTGGCACAAAAATAGAGACATAGGCTCAGCGCCTGTGGCTAAAGTGGCTAAGGCGCCAGCCACATACACCTAAGGTGGTGGGTTCGAATCCAGCCCGAGCCCGCCAAACAACGATGATGGCCGCAACGAAAAAAAAGTCGGGTGTTGTGGCGGGTGCCTGTGGTCCCAGCTACTCGGGAGGCTGAGGCAGGAGACTCGCTTGAGCCCAGGAGTTGGAGGTTGCTGTGAGTTGTGATGCCAAAGCACTCTACCCAGGGGGATAGCTTGAGGCTCTGTCTCAAAAAAATAAAATAAAATAAAATAGAGACATAGACAGTTGAAATCGAATAGAAAACCAGGAAATGAAACTAACAACTCACAAACCACCTAATCTTTGATAAACCAAACAAGAACATCCACTGGGGGAAAGACTCCCTATTCAATAAATGGTGCTGTGAGAACTGGATATCCACATGTAAAAGACTGAAACTGGGCCCACATCTTCTCCTTTCCACTTGAAAAATTAATTCAAGATGGATAAAGGACTTAAATTTAAGGCATGAAATGATAAAAATCCTCAAAGAAAGAATAGGAAAAACACTGGAAGATATCAGTCTGGGGAAAGACTTTATAAGGAAGACTGCCATGGCAATAGCAACAACAGCAATAATAAACAAATGGGATTTAATTAAACTAAAAAGCTTCTGTACAGCCAAGGAGACAACAACCAAAGCAAATAGACAACCTACCCAATGGGAAAGGATATCTACATATTTTGAATCAGACAAAAGCTTAATAACTAGATCTGTACAGAACTTAAATTAGTCCACAAGAAAAAAACCAACAATCCCATGCACCAATGGGGAAGAGAGATGAACAGAACCTTCTCCAAAGAAGACAGATGAACAGCTAGCAAACACATGAAAAAATGCTCATCATCCCTAATTATTAGAGAAATGAAAATTAAAACCACCCTGAGATATCATCTACCCCAGTGAAAATGGCCTATATCACAAAATCTCGAAACTGCTGATGGTGAGGCGGATGTGGAAAGAAGGGAACACTTTTACACGGCTGGTGGGACTGCAAACTAATACAACCTTTTTGGAAGGAAGTATGGAGAAACCTTAAAGAACTCAACTAGACCTCCTGCTTAACCCTGCAATTCCATTACTGGGCATCTATCCAGAAAGAAAAAAAACTTTTATTATAAAGAAACTTGTACTAAACTGTTTATTGCAGCTCAATTTACAATCGCTAAATGAAACAGCCTAAATGCCCCTCAACCCAGGAATGGATTGGCAAGCTGTGGTATACGTATACTGTGGAATACTATTCAGCCATTTAAAAAAAAGATTTTGCAGCATTTGTATTAACCTGAATGAAGATGGAACACATTATTCTTAGTGAAGCATCACAGGAATGAAGAAGTATGAATGCTATGTATTCGACTTTGATATGAGGACAATTAATGATAATTAATGGGACATGGGGGAAGGGGAGAGCAGACAGAGAAGGAGGGAGAGGGTGAGGGAAAGGAAAAGAAGAAAAAAAAAAAAGAAGGGAAAGGGATGGGGGAGGATGGGTGGAAGAAGGGTAATTGGTGGAACCACACCTACAGAGCATCTTACAAGGGTACATGTGAAACTTACTAAATGTAGAATATAAATGTCTTAACACAGTAACTAAGAAAATGCCACGAAGACTATGTTAACCCAGTTTGATGAAAATATTTCAAATTGTATATAAAACCAGTACAGTGTCCCCATGACTGCATTAATGTACACAGCTATGATTTAAAAAAAGAAAATAGTGATTAAATCTCACATAAATTGGATTTAATTTTGACCAAAGTATATTACTTGAACATTAATTTTTAATTCAACTTGTTAATATGTTGTTTAGGATATTGTATCCTCATTTATAAGTGAAATATGTTTGTAATTTCCCTTTATAATAATATATTTTTTCCAATTTTAATATCAGGTGTATCCAGATGAAGTAGAATGATTTTGTAGTATTTCTTCTTTTTCTATTGTCTGTAAGATTTGGCATGATCTGTTTTTTGAAATTATCTTTTATTTTTATTTATAAATATTAGTTGTCTATTTTTTGAGACTTTGGAAAAGAAAATGACTGATGACTCCATACTGAACTTCAGAGTCAAAGCGTTCTATAATAGACATAGACACTCTTATCTGACAATGAGAATATTACTTTTTTTGCATTATTATTGCTCAATATTTTGTTGCAGCAATCATCTGATTTCTTTTCTGAATGTACTCATCTTTGTTCATTCTTTATGAGGTTTTTGTTTCTAGTCCTTGTCTTAAACGTTGTTATTATTATTAAATTTTAAGCCTTTTTAATTTTGTGAAGACAAAAAGTAGAAACCAAATAAACATATAGAGTATATATGTATAATGAAAATTAAAAAAAAGAAAAATCAGTTGCATTTCAGTACATAATGAACAATCTAAAAAGGAAAGAAAACAATCTCATTTACAATGAAAAAGAATACAAAACTTAAGGATTAACCACAGGTGTGAAAGACATACAAAAACTAAAATAGTACTGAAAGAAATTAAAGAAGACACAAATGAGAAGACATCTGTGTTCATGGATTGGAAGACTTAATATTATTTAAATGTGTATATTACCTAGGCAATCTACAGATTCAATACAATCGCTATTAAAATCCCAATGACATAACTTTTTGAAATCGAAAAAAATCCCAAAATTCATATGTAATCTCAAAAGGACATAGAACAGCTAGAGGCTTCACACTACCTGATTTTGAAACATATTACAATCACAGTAATCAAAACAGTATGATACTGGCATAAAGACAAAAATAATTCCTCACATATACTGTACAATTAAGGGATCTTCAAGTAAGGTGCCTATGCCATGCACAATGGGGAAAGTACAGTCTCTTCAACAAATGGTGCTGGGAACATTGGATATCCAAATGCGAAAGAATGAAGTTAGACCTTTACCTTACACTATATACAAAAATTAACTCAAAATGGATTAAAGACCTAAACATAAGACCTGAAACTATAAAACTCCCAGAACACGACATACAGGAAAAGCTCTATGATACTGGATTGGACAATGATTTCTTGGATATGACACCAGAAGCACAGGCAACAAAGGCAAAAAGGGCAAATGAACTACAACAAACTTTTTAAAAACTTCTGTACGGAAAAAAAAAAAATGAAAAGGCAATTTACAAAATGGAAGAGAGTATTTGCAAACCATACATATGGTAAGGGGTTAATATCCAGACTATATAAAGAACCTCTACAGCTCAATAACCAAAACAAAAATGAAACAAACAAAAAAAATCCAATTAAAAAATGGGCAAGGGACTCAAATATACATTTCTCCAAAGAACATATACAAATGGATAATAAGTATATGAAAAGATTTTTGAGATTTCCAACTGTTAGAGAAATGCAAATCAAGAGCACAATTAAGATATCACCTCACATCCTTTGGGTTGGCACTATCAAAAAAACAGAAAATAGGGCAGCACCTGTAGCTCAGTGGGTAGGGTGACAGTCATACACGGAGGCTGGCAGGTTAGAACCCAGCCCAGGCCTGCTAAACAACAATGGCAACAACAACAACAACAACAAAAAAAAAATAGCTGGGCCTTGTGGTGGGGCGCCTGTAGTCCCAGCTACTTGGCAGGTTGAGGCAAAAGAATTGCTTAAGCCCAAGAGTTTGAGGTTGCTGTGAGCTGTGACACCACAGTACTCTACCCAGGGCAACAGCTTGAGACTCTGTCTTAAAAAAAGAAAAAGAAAAAAGAAAATAGGTGTCAGCAAGGATGTGCAGAAATTGGAATGATTCTCTGTATTCTGTCAGTTGTAATGTAAAATGATGCAGCTGCTGTGGAAAATACTATGGAGATTCCTCAAAAAATTAAAAATAGAATTAATTACTATATAATGCATCAATCCCACTTCTGGGTATAGTTCCAAAATAACTGAAAACATGTACTCAAAAAGATAGTTGCAATCCATGTTCACTGTAGCATCATTCACAATAACCAAGAGGTGGAAGCAACCTGAATGTTCTTCAAAAGATTAATGAATTACAAAAATGTGTTGTACACACACACACACAAAATGAGACATTATTCAGCCTCAAAAAAGGAAATCCTCTCATATGCTACATCATACACAAACTTTGAAGACTTAACTTTCTTTATGCTAAGTGAAAGAAGCCAATAACAAAAAGACAAATACTATATTATTCCACTTATATGAGATATCTAACAGTCAAACTCCTAAACAAAAAGTAGAATGGTGGCTCAGCGCCTGTGGCTCAACTGGCTAAGGCGCTAGCCACATACACCCAAGGTAGCAGGTTCGAATCCAGCCCAGGCCCACCAAAACAACAATGATGGCTGCAACCAAAAAATAGCCAGGCGTTATGGTGGGCACCTGTGGTCCCAGCTACTTAGGAGGCTGAGGTAGGAGACTCGCTTGAGCCTAGGAGTTGGAGGTTGCTGTGAGCTGTGATGTCACAGCACTCTACCCAGGAGGATAACCTGAAGCTCTGTCTCAAAAAAAAAAGTAGAATGGTGATCACCAGAGACCAGAGAGAGAAGGGAAAGGGGAGTTATTCAGTTAATACACAATGTCAACAACATGAGATGAAAATGTTCTAGAGAGATGGCTCGGTGCCTATAGCATAGTAGTTACAGTACTAGGCTAGCAGGTTCAAACCCAGCCCAAGCCTGCTAAACAACAATGACAACTGCAACAACAACAAAAAATAGCCAGAGAATTGCTTAAAAACAAGAGTTTGAGGTTGCTATGAGCTGTGACACTACGGCACTCTAAAAAAAACAAAATGTTCTAGAGATCTATAGCACAAAATGTGCAACACTATTGTACTGCATACTCAAAAATTGGTAAGATGAAAAAATTCTGATTGGCAATATTCCGCATATTGTCATACAACAAGTTGTTGGAAGGGAGACACATCCCTGAGAACAACAAAAGTTCTGAGTTTGGGATCCTCCCAGACCTTGTCCTGTGTCTCTCCAATGAGCTGGTTCTGATTTGTACCTTTTGGCTATGATAAAACTGTATTCATACATAGAGCATTTTCCTGAGTTTTTTTGAGTTGCTCTAGGTAATTATCAAACTTGAAGGGATGGTAGGAAAACCCCAAATTTGTAGGCAGCTAGTCAATAGTGAGGGTGAACTGGGGACCACCAAACTTGAGGCTGGTATCTGAAATAAGAACAGTCATGTGCAGGACTGTATCCTCAGTCTCTAAAGTTTGGCCTAATCCAAGTACTTGGTGTCAGGACTTATTTCAATTTAAAAAAAAAAAAAATTTAATGAAAGAATGTATTGAGCCTTCTGAGACTAAAGAAGAGACCACCAGTAAGTCTAAGTAAAGAGAAATGTTTGAAATTACAGTCTAATTTTAAGTTCCTCTATATATTTGAAATGAATAGGTTTTCTTCATCACCCCTCTAGCAAGGCAGTTGATAATTACTAGCTTTTACAAAGATCTAAATAGCAGGGGGAAATTCTGATTCAAGAAGAGCTGCTTCAATTATTGTCATGCTATTGAAACAGAATATAAATTAAACTAAAATCTATGGATAAGCACAAAATAGAATTTCATTCAACAGAAGAGGTAGAGACCAACAAACCTGAAGTATTTTAACATTTTATTTTAGTTTTGCTTTCCTATTCTTTTTAAATTGACTAACAGGAGAAATGAAGAGCTACAGAGAAGGTAGCACTAGAAAGGAAAAGATAATATTAAATTCCCTAACATAGTAATAATTAAGACTCCAGGCGGTTTTAAGTTAGGAAAAAGGCTAAAAAGAATCATGAAATAATAATACATAGGAGAAATGGAAGAGCCTCCATTTGTATTAATTCCACAACCAATTAGAGAAAAGTCAATTTACATAGGTAAGCAGATGTTAGCTAAAACAATGACTATAGTTTTGTATTCAGTCATCACTGCAGAATGAATAGCATTTACTTTTCAAATGATTTAGTTTAACTTTTATATCTTAATAATAAACTTTCAAAACAATTTCATTTCTAGAAAAATAGCTCTAATTTTAAATATAAATAATGGTATTTTCACTTTTTAACCTAAATTCCTCTACTCTTATTGGTCTTACAAAGCTTTTTGCCTTAAAATGAGTATTTTTTTCTTTTTTTTCTGAGACAGAGTCTCACTCTGTTGCCCAGGCTAGCGTGACGTGGTGTCAGCCTAGCTCACAGCAACCTCAGATTCCTGGGTTCAAGTACTCCTTCTGAGTAGCTGGGACTACAGGTGCCAGCCACAAAACCCTGCTAATTTTTTCTATATTTAGTAGAGACAATTTCTCACTCTTACTCAAGTTGGTCTCCAACTCCTAAGCCCAAGAGATCTGCCTGCCTTGGCCTTTTGGAGTTAGTGCTAAGATTACAGGCAGGAGTGGCCATGGCCAGCCAAAATAGGTTTGAATTTAAAAGGATATGATAAACTAGCCTGCTTAATAAAATAAATATATCTGTTTTTAAAAAAATAAAATTTTGGGAAACCAAATTTTGAAGTTTTACAGCATATTTTCAGACAACAATTGACAGCAGTTAAATATCCTACTAATCTGCAACAGACTGCAATGTTTTACAAAAAAAAATAAAGTAGCAAATGTGTTTTATTAAATTAGATTGGACTCAGCCCAAAAGCACCCAACAGGCACGAGGCAAATGTTAAGAAATGTGATTTAACGAAAGTGCCAAACAGAGAGTAGGTACTTAAATTCAACTTCTGGTACACTAACCCAATGGCAGATACCTGCCCGGAATCTTGATGTGACAGATACTAAAGACTGGCAGAACCTAAAATCTGTCTCCTAAAAACAGGTAAGTAGCAAAAAAATTTTTTCAATATCAACTAATTCCCACGCATAGAACATTAATTCAATAAAATATGCTCTTTTCTTTTTAAATAGCTGACGGGTTTTTGTTGTTTAATAAAGACTTATCCACAAAGATTCCCCCAAAAGTTGGCTATAACCCCAAAGTATCAATCAACTATACGCTGGCCTAGTGTAATAACATGAAAAAATATTACAATGTCTTTAACCTTATGGTTTTACTAGTACTGTAGCATTTGTAGCCTGAATTATTACAATAATTACTTTTGCAATTGAAATACAAACACTTTTCCTCTCAAAATTCAAATTTTTAAAATTAACTCAAATTTAATCCTTTTACCAAATGTTTTCATATCTTCAATAATACACATTCAATTTGCAATGTTTACTACAATCTAGATGAGTTACACTGGACAGGAGTCCTACTCAACTGTCCAGGCATTTACAGTTTGTTTCTGGATATAAGAAAAAGCAAAAACATAATAAATAAAATGACAGATGATTACATATAACATCTACGAAAAGGAAAAGAAAATGTAGTGAAAATAGGTGAATACGTAAAAATATAATTTCTAAAAATTTGCATAATATAAAAAGTTACTGTAATGGGATTTCTAAAATAACTTACAAAACTAAATTCTACCACATAAAGACATCTAGATAAAGATATCACTAAGAATAAAACGCTTTCTATCTTACGTTTTGAGTGGGTTTTTACTACCATCTAGTGTTAGACCTTAAGAAATGCTTTCTTATAAAAATTAAAAGTTGCAAAAGACCCTTTATTTCAAACATTGCTAAAACAGTCAATTACTTATAGAAAAAAAATTACAATACAGAAAATTGCCATTATTCAAAAAGTTGGTCTATGTAAGAAAATTATTTTCATGTCCTTAAAATTTTTATTACTCTAAATTCTACACAATTAATAATGTTCTAAATCAAATCCTTACCAGGGCTTCCAAATATGTACCAAACATGTTTCAAAAAACAAACTAGTCAACAGAGAGATTCAGCTTGTAAATCCTAATACACTAAAAAAAAAAAAAAAACCGGTTAACTTATAGTAAAAAATGATTACCAATGCTCTTCCCAAGCATCAGGTCTGTGAAAGGATTTGTTTCTTCACCTGATGCCTATGCTTAATGCTAGCATTTTAGGTTCCATAAAGAGAGAGGAGCTGGGCTTGTGTCATGCTCCTTAAAACCATACTGCTTGCTATTTAATGTCATCCTTCCCCTTACCACGTACCAAATCATGAAATGAAACAAACCCCAAGCTAGGAAAAAGTACCAAGAGGTTGAAAAAGATAAAAAATGAGACAATGAATATATATCCTCTTAGAGGGTTTGGAGACTTTCTCTTTGGTTGGAATATTTTACTATACCTGAAATTATTTTGTCAATCTGTGGTATCTAGAGATGAGCTAAAGATGACTAAGCTGCTCTTAGTGAATTGACAATTTGGAAATCCCATGAAATTTATTATATCAGGATTTTTCTCATAACTGTTCTTTCACAATATTACATATTAAATTTTATGGCACTGACCACACTATTTTTTTTTAAATGACATAACTACTGTGCACGTGACATACAAATAAATTAGAGATCATACTTTAAAATTTTTTCACACATAGAAATAATCATCAACTTTTGAAACTGAATGTCATAAATGCAACTTAAGTGCATTATGTCTACAATCATCACTCACTTGAAATGACCTTTCCATTGTTATTGCAAAGTAGTACTCTCTCCGGGGATATCTTCGCTCACAGACCAACACTTGATTGCATATTCTGCCCTTTTCTCCCGTTTGCTTGGTAAACAACTTTTTCCCAATCATTTGTGAGGAAACAGCTTTTGCTTCTTCTGGACTAAAATAAGAAACAGAATACAGATTCTCTCCTCCAACTGAGAAGAACATCCACATGATAGCTAAAATCCCATCTCATTTAATATTTAAATCTCAGCATTTCCATCAATAAGCAATCTTTAACAATGACGATTATTCTTTATAAAATATCACTTACGAGAAAACTATCTTCACTCCCCCTTTGAGGCCACTTTCAAATGTTCCTTTTCCTCTACCACCAGCTAAAACCTGTGCCTTTATCACGACATCTTTTGAACCTAGAAGAAAAACACTTTTTAGATATAAAGCATGGAGCAGCATACCAGACACTATTTTGTTATTCAGCACACATATTAAGAAGTGTTATTAAGTGAAGTCCCCATTTAGTCACAATGACAAAAAACTGAGGCATTCCATGTATCTATATATGTAGATTTTCTATTTTTTTTTTTTGAGACGGAGCCTCAAGCTATCCCCCTGGGTAGAGTGCCATGGCATCACAGCTCATAGCAACCTCCAACTCCTGGGCTCAAGCGAGTCTCCTGCCTCCGCCTCCCAGGTAGCTGGGACCACAGGCGCCCGCCATAACGCCCGGCCATTTTTT
>CAUYQV010041448.1:0-26419 GCA_963574575.1 Galagoides demidoff
TGGGCTCAAGCGATCCTCCTGACTCAGCCTCCCAAGTAGCTGGGATTACAGGTGCCCTTCACAACATCCAGCTATTTTTAGAGATGGGGTCTCACTCTTGCTCATGGCAGTCTTGAACTCCTGAGCTTAAGCAATCTGCCCAACTTGGCCTCCCAAAGTGATGGGATTACAGGTGTAAGCCACAGTGCCAGGCCTCAAACTCAAAACTCTTGGGCTTGGGCAATCCTCTTACCTCAGCCTCCTGAGTAGCTGGGACTACAGGCATCCACCACAATGCCCAACTATTTTTAGAGACAGGGTCTTGCGCTTGCTCAAGCTGGTCTCAAACTTTCAGGCAAAAAGCCTTTATATAGATTAATTCTGTGAGCCTAAGTCTGAAGTCTTGGAGGGCTGTGAAGGAAAAAAGCCTGGATAGAATGCCATAGTGGCTAGTAACCTAGTCATGTAGGAGGCAGAGCCTGCAGACAAGTGTCTGTATATCTCAGGAATTTCCTGACTACTCCCTAGGAATGGATGACTGTCTCCAGATGGTCTGTTAAAGGTCAAGCATTGTATCTGTTTTCTCCTCCCGATTTCTAATTTGTAGTTTGTTATTTTAAATTACCTAGTATAAAGATAATTTTAGATAAAGTTAGTGGTATAGTTATCGGTTAATCAGTAGACATTTAGACGCCAGGTGGTTAAAGATTTGTGTCATGAGATTATTGATTAATAGTGTGTATGTGTAGTATTGCCTATATAAGCTTTGGTGGAATAAAGAAGTTTTGCTACATGCCTGATAGAGCTGTAACCTCCCTTTTTCTCTGACATTTCAGATGCTTGCTTATTCTCTGCCACACTGCTCCTGAGCTCAAGCAATCCACAGGCCTTGGGCTCCCAGAGTGCTAGTATTATAGGTGTGAGCCCTCACACCTGGCTGAGTTTTTATTTCCTAAAACATGTTCTTTGTTTTCCATTTTCACTGCTACTACTTGGATTTTTTTTTAAACTCTCATTTCTTTTTCCTAGGTAGTTACAATAATTCCATGTAGTGTTCTTGAAATCACTTTTCCTTCTTTCATGCCATCATACAGGTACCTCAGCATCCTTTCTGGCATCTGACATTGTACCCCACTCCTTTATTGAACCCTCCCCACCATCTGCAACTTGATAAAGTCCTATATGATTACTTTGGCCAAAAGCTTCTTCAGTGAACTTCCTTATATTTACTGCCTTGCTCCATTCTGAATGTAGTCCCTCCAAAATTTATATGTCGAAATATTGAACTAAGCCTGACATGATGGTATCTAGTCATGGGCCTTTAGGAGATGACATGAGGTAATGCAGCCCTCATGGTGTGATTATTACCCTCCTAAGAACAAAGAGAGAGATCACTCTTAGTTTCTGTGTCACTTGAAGCCCTACTGAGAAGGTGTCCACCTGCAAGCCTGGAGGGTGGCCTTTACCAGGAAGCAAACTGTCAGGTAGATGTAAGACTTCCCAGGCTCCAAAACTGTGAGAAATAAATGTACACTGTTTGAGCACTTGTCTCTTGGTATTCTGTTGTGACAGCCTGAGCTAAGACATCCGTGTTGTCTCATTTTCTCCATAAATCACACTGTTCTATAATCACTACATATACGTTTTGCTCAAATGGCCCTATGCTATCTACTTTTGCTCCTGTCTTTAGGCATTATTAATTCTGACTTAAATACTTTTCCATTTTGATAAGGTCCAAGTAGGTAACACACTCAAAGCTGTAGTAAGTGAGAAATTGATGGAGCTATTATTTACCAACATACTGATAGTACCTCAAGAAACCCACATGGCATGAGGGAAATAACCAGGGCAGCAATAGCAGGGAGCAAAGAGCATCACTAGTCCTGAAGAACAGGAAGGAATAGTCACTAGACTCCAGGTAGTCCCTGAGCTTCCTTCTCAGAGGCCAGTTCTGCAGGAGGTAGGGCCTGGGGCAGAGGACAGCAGAACTGCCAATGCCACAGGACAGTAGGGTGCAGCCAGGGGAATGAAGATGCTCACTTTTCTCCTCAGTTGCTTGTTTCCTGCTGGCAACTACAATGAGCTGAACCAATCAGAAGCCAGAGGCAGTGGGAGCCTGACTGCTGTGCAACTTGTGGGTCAGCTTTGTGGGGCAGGAGCCAGGTGGGAAAACACAGTGAACCTAACACATAAATAGATGCCATAAGCACTTAGGTTACTTTGTGTGCTTTTTCACAGAGACTCAAATCAAGTACCATATCACTGGAAAAATTATGGAAGAACTTTTGAAAAGTGCCCAGATCATCAGCTCATCTCATGTTTCCATTAGAGGAAATGTATATAAGATACAAAGCCAAGCTAGAAAAGAGGCCAAAGAAAGTTGATAAAAAACCTGGTTTCTCAGATGGAAATATTTAACAGATGATTACCAACACAAGCAATGTCTTAAGTGGCCATAAGACATGGTTGGTCCTTTCACCCATCCTCCTGAAGGTATCCTGTGTATAACATGTTTAGAATACAGACGTTTAGCTAGTCGTGTATTAAGATTTTCAAGTAGAAATTCATTACCCCCCAAAAAAATTTAATAAAGAAAAAAAGAAAGAAAGAAATTCATGACCCTTGGGGAGAGGAGGTAAGCATCTTCTATGAGATATTATCTATGTTGCCACTAGTTTTTTTTGTTTGTTTGTTTGTTTTTTGATACAGTCTCTGGTGCCCTCCATAGTGTGCCATGGTGTCATAGCTAACAGCAACCTCAAACTCTTGGGCTAAAGCTATCCTTTTGTCTTAGTTTTTTTAATTTTAATAGAGACAGGGTCTTGCTCTTGCTCAGGCTGATCTCGAACTCCTGATCTCAAGCATTCCACCTGCCTTGGCCTCCCAGAGTGCTAGCATTACAGTCATGAGCCACCACACTCAGCCTGTAGCCAAGTGTTTTAAAAATGCTGGCAGAAAGCTGGGTGCAGTGGCTCGTGCCTATAATCCCTGCACTCTGGGAGTTGAGGTGGCTATGGACTACTTGAGCACAGGAGTTTGTGACTAGCCTGAGCAGGAGGGAGACTTCATCTCTACTAAAAATAGGAAAACTAACCAGGTGTGTGGGCATCTGTAGTCCCAGCTACTTGGGAGGCTGAGGCAAGAGGATCACTTGAGCCCAAGAGTTTGAGGTTGCTGTGACCTATGATACCATGAAACTCTAGCCAGGGTGACAGAGTAAGACTCTGTCTCAAAAACAAAAACAAAAAACACTTTGATACAAAACACTTTGCTACACAGGAGAGAAACATCAATCATGGTTTCACATCAAGATGGTGTCACTCTTGTCATGAAACAGGCTGTTTTCCACTCCAAGAAAGAAGCCCTTATAAACTCTGATCCCCACCTTTTCTGAAATAGCCTCTGAGCCTACAGGGAGGGTGCTTGCATTATATAGTTTTTTGTTCATTTGTTTGTTTGTTTTGTTTTGTTTTAGACAGAGCCTCAAGCTGTAGCCCTGGGTAGAGTGCCCATGGTGTTGCAGCTCACAGCAACCTCCTGGGCTTAAGTGATTCTCTTGCCTCAGCCTCCCAAGTAGCTGGGACTACAGGTGCCCTCCACAACACCCGGCTATTTTTTGTTTGTAGTTATCATTGTTGTTTGGCAGGCCCGGGCTGGATTCAAACCCTCCAGCTCTGGTGTATGTGGCTGGTGCCTTAACCTCTTGAGCTACAGGCACTGAGCCAATATTACATAGTTTTAAGTGCAGTGTGTTGGCTCCACTGGAGGCAGATGCCACAGCCATAGTTAAGATGAAAATAGAACAGTAACACATAAGGGTTGCCTCTCAAATGGAGAGGTTCATTGGCTTTGAGGCTAGCAAGTCAATAGACACAGTCAAGTCCATTATCACTAGGGGGGTTTATTATTTGACCCAAGTAAGGAGCACACTGGGGATAGTGCCCAAAGCAGTGTGTTCCTAAGCAATGGAATCAGGTTGGCTTTCTACTTAAGGGTAACAAAGTTTAATATGATTGGATCTTGCAGTGGTGATGTAAGGATCCACAGTCTTGCTGGATTCTGCCTTTGGTGATGCCGGACTTGGATCTGATTGATTACTGGGTCCTGCCATATGGGGTCAGCTTTAAGTCTCTGTTCCTTGGTGCAAGCACTTAGGTTTTGCCCATGGTTGTAGGTTTGGTTCATCTGGGCATGCTCAGGTTACATTACCTTTAACCTGCAGGTCCATACAACTGAGAAATAAAACTCACAACTTTGTTACATAAAAGTGGGGCTGGGTGTGGTGACTCATGCCTGTAATCCTATAACTCTGGGAGACCCAGGTGGGTGGGCTGCATGAGCTCAGGAGTTCAAGACCAGCCTGAGCAAAAGCAAGACCCCATTTCTAAACAGTAATAGCCAGGCATTGTGGCAGGCGCCTATAATCCCAGCTACTCAGGAGGCTGAGGCAAGAGAATGACTTGAGCCCAAGAGTTTGAGGTTGCTATAAACTGTGCTGTGATGCCATGGCACTCTACTAAGGATGACAAAGTAAGACTCTGTCTCAAAAAAGGAAAAAGAAAGTTAAGTCAGACTGGTCTGGTGCAGTTACATTAGTATAAAACCTAAACCAAGAAAGAGTTTCTTCCACCAGGTTACCCAAGACCCACAACAGCTAGGTGGCCAATGAATCACGTGGAAGGTTCAGTTTGAAAGACTGGTTATGTGGGGTTTGCTGTGGTTTGTATAAGGTTTTTTTGGCCCTCCCAAGCCTCAGTCTAGTGATTTTCTTTACTACACCCTGTAATAACCAAGCACTGGAAATAATGAATAACCACTATTTTTGCCCATTCAATGGGCAGAAATTCAGACCTCCCAGAAATATTAACATGATGGGGCCATGTAAGACCATGTTCAGGATACACTACAAAGTGTAAGACAATGTGATAACATGGAAGAGGCCATGTGTGTTTATTTCTGCTTGCCAGCATAATTTCACAAACCTCTGACTCTAAGGTACTTTGAAGACAAAATAGGATATAGCACATGTCTCCACTTCTCATCTCATGCCTGAGTCACTGCATTCCTTAACAGATAAATAAGCCTTGTCCTTGATGCCTCTGTAAACTGTAACCTTGTACTCTTGCACCAAAAGATAGAAATAATTTTGTACATACTAATCTTCACCACCTATTCATAAACCGTGAACTAAAATGTGGTGTTACAACCATCTAACAGAATTGCTCCTGAGCTACGAGCCTCAGTCTGATTTCTAAATTGCTGGATGTGGTGGTTCATACCAGTTAACCCAGCATGTGGGAAGAAGCTGAGTCTGAAGGATCATTTGAGGACAACAGTTCAAGATCAGCCTAGGCAACCAAAATAGACGATCCCATCTCTGAAAAAAAAATTAAAAATTAATCAGATTGGCCTGTAGTCCCAGCTACTTGTAAGGCTGAGGCAAGAGAATCGCTTAAGCCCAAGAGTTTGAGGTTTCTGTGAGCTGTGATGCCACAACACTCTACTGAGGGTGACATAGTGAGACTCTGTCTCAAAAAAAAAAAAAATAGCCAGATTGATGACTAATGCCTATAGTTCCAGCTATTCAAAAGGAGGAGAAGAGAGGATCACTTGAATCCAGGAGTGTAAGGTTGCAATAAGCTCTGATCATATCACTACAGGCTATGCCTGGGTTAGAGTGAGACCCAATCTCTAAAAATTAATAATAGAAAAAGTTTAGCCCACAAATGTGATGAGTACCTTTAGTACCAGATACTCAAGAGGCTGAAGTGGAAAGATCCCAGAAGTTCAAATCCAGTCTGGGCAACATCATTTGACCCTCTCTTAAATAAAAAAAGAATTATGCACATATATGTGTTTATATGTATTTTCCATATATGTCAGAACAACCTGTTCCCTCCTATCAAAACTGTGGCTAGCCATCATTTTAACTTACTGAATGCATGGTGTGGAGGCTCATGCCTATAATTCTAGTGCTCTGGGAGGCCAAGGCAAGTAGATGTCCTGAGCTTAGGAGTTCAAGACCAGCCTGAGCAAGCGCAAGACCCTGTTTCTACTAAAAAAGAAAAAAAAATGGCAGAAAAAAATAGCTAGGTGTTGTGGCAAGCACCTGTAGTTCCACCTACCTGGGAGGCTAAGGCAAGAAGATAGCTTGAGCCTAAGACTTTGAAGTTGCTGTAAGCTATGAGACCATGGCACTCTACCCTGGGCAACAGAGTAAGACTGTCTCACAACAAACAAACAAACAAAAACAAACCTTACTGAAATAAAGGCATAAGGGAGACCCCACAGTCAGAATCACTGCCCCAGAAAGCCCATATCTGAGAATATCCATGGGAAGTGATTGACTATTATGTACACTGTGTATTGTACATAATTCCCTCCCACAACTAGTTTTATTTCTAATCTTCTTAAATAATATCTTCTTTTGGGCAGCACCTGTAGCTCAAAGGAGTAGGGCACTGGCCCCATATGCCGGAGGTGGTGAGTTCAAACGCAGCCCCAGCCAAAAAAAAAAAGCATAAATAATATCTTTTTTTTTTCTTTTTGATACAGAGTTTCATTTTGTTGCACCTCAGTAGAGTGCGTGGCATCACAGCTCACAAAACCTCAAACTCTTGGGCTTGAGAAATCTTCTTGCCTCAGCCTCCCAAGTAGTTGGGCCTACAGGTACCTGCCACAACCCCTGATTATTTTTAGAGACAGGATCTTGCTCTTGCTCAGGCTGGTCTTGAGCTCAGCCAACCTACCTGCCTTGGCCTCCCAGAGTGCCAGGATTACAGGCATGAGCCACTGCACCCAGGTGATTTTTGTTTGTTTGTTTTATTTCCTTGCTTATTTTTTATTTCTTTGCTTTTTTGTTGTTGTTACTGTTGAGACAGAGTCCCACCCTATGCCCCTGAGCAGAGTGCAGTGGCGTCGTAGCTCACCGCAACTTCAGACTCAGGCTGTGGGCATCCCCACTGCCTCAGCCTCCAGAAGCCACTGAGATTACAGGCGCTTGACATGGCACCCGGCTGAGTTTTTCTATTTTTTTCATGAGTCGGAGTCTCACTCTTGCTCAGGCAAGTCACAAACTCCTGAGTTCAAGCAATTCTCCCTCCTCAGCCTCCCACAGCTCTGGGATTACAGGCATGAGACCGCCCCTGGCCCAGATGATTTTTTTTAAATGCTCATCTCTTTGTCTTCACCTTAATAGAAAGGTAGATATGGCTTGGTGCCCATAGCACTGTGGTTAAGGTGCCAGCCACATATACTGAGGCTAGAGGGTTCGAACCTGGCCCAGGCCTGCTAAACAACAATGACAACTGCAAAAAAATAACCGGGCATTGTGGCAGGAACCTGTAGTCCCAGCTACTTGGGAGGCTGAGGCAAGAGAATTGCTTAAGCCCAAGAGTTTGAGGTTACTGTGAGCTATGATGACATGGCACTCTACCAAGGGTGACATAGTGCGACTCTATCTCAAAAAGAAAAAGAAAGGTACATATGGATGTTCTGTGTGATGAGTAAGTCATGTCTTTTCATTAAAGTTAAAGCAAATATTACATAAAAGGAAAGTTGGGACAGGTGGGTACCTCACATCATGGGACAATTGCTTGATGTCAGGAGTTTGACATGAATCTAGGCAGTAGTGAGACTCCTGTCTCTAAAATAACAAATCAGCCAGATGAGATGGCATGCACCTATAGTCCTGTAACTGGGGCACTAGAATCAAGAGGATAAGCCAAACACTCGTGTGGGTTAAAATTGTCCTTTATTACAAAGATTCATAACCCAGGAAGACAGGGAGATCATTCTCAAAGCCTGTCTTGGCTCCGCGCCTGTGGATCAATCGGCTAAGGCGCCAGCCACGTACACCTAAGGTGGCGGGTTCGAATCCCCAGCCCGGGCCGGGCCCGCCAAACAACAATGATGGCTGCAACCAAAAAATGGCCGGGCATTGTGGCAGGCGCCTGTGGTCCCAGCTACTTGGGAGGCTGAGGTGGGAGACTCGCTTGAGCCCAGGAGTTGGAGGTTGCTATGAGCTATGATGCCATGGCACTCTACCCAGGAGGATAGCTTGAGGCTTCGTCTCAAAAAGAAAAAAAAGCCTGTCTTAATTTGAGAGACTTTCACAGCTTTCTTATAACCTCCCCAAAAGTTTAACTAACTAGCTTTAAAAGTTTAAAAGTTGGCTCGGCGCCTGTGGCTCAAGTGGCTAAGGTGCCAGCCACATACACCTAAGGTGGTGGGTTCTAATCTAGCCTGGGCCACCAAACAATAATGGCTGCAACCAAAAAATAGCCAGGCGTCGTGGTGGGCGCCTGTGGTCCCAGCTACTTGGGAGGTGGAGGCAGGAGACTCACTTGAGCCCAGGATTTGGAGGTTGCTGTGAGCAGTGAAGCCATAGCACTCTACCCAGGGGGACAGCTTGAGGCTCTGTCTCAAAAATAAAAAAAAATAGCCGGGCATTGTAGTGGGCGCCTGTGGTCCCAGCTACTTGGGAGGCTGAGGCAAGAGACTCGCTTGAGCCCAGGAGTTGGAGATTGCTGTGAGCTGTGATGCTATGGCACTCTATCCAGGGGGACAGGCTCTGTCTCAAAAAAAAAAAAAAAAAGTTTAAAAGTTAACTAACAGCTTTAGTTAAACATTATCCAGCCCTCTGATCTCTAGCTGAGTCCTTAATCAGTGTTTATTACTTTCCCAAGCTGTACATCTGGTATATTTTCTTTTTCCTTTTTTTGAGACAGAGTCTCAAGCTGTCACCCTGGGTAGAGTGCTTGGTATCATAGCTCACAACAACCTTCAACTCTTGGGCTCAAGTGAACCTCCTCCTTCAGTTTTTCTATTTTTAGTAGAGACAGGGACTCACTTTTGCTCAGCCTGGTCTCAGACTCTTGAGCTCAAGCAATCCATCTGCCTTCCCAGAATGCTAGGATTAAAGGTGTGATCCACTGTGCACAGCCCATCTGGTGTTTTTTCTTCAACCCAGGATCATGATGGTCTCCAGTGTTAGGACCAGGGGAGGGCTGGCTGACATGACAGACTGATGACTATTTAGGTCATTAAATAACTTTTACAGCTAAGGGGGAGGGTTGGAGGCTATTTCTTCTTATACATTCCCCACTCTTATTTCCGGATCTCACATCTTTTAGATTTGTAAGGCAGTATCTAGGGAATTGCCACAGTATTTGTAAACTGTCATGGTACTGATGGGTGTGATTTTTACTATGTCAATGAGGTTAGTTCATTTAGGAACACTATTTCCTCAATTGTGTGAGTGCCCCAAACACTCTGTTATGGAGACCTAACAATATCTTTACTTTGTGGTTTCTCCACCTGTTTCTGATTAGTCAGTCCTTGGCAACCCTGTACTGTAGACCAAACATCTGGTCAATCCTTGGGGACCTTCTTGACACATCATCTGTTCTTTTTTGAGAAACCCCCTCCCTAGAGTCCTAATTAGGCTGTTTCTAATACAACCCAAGGCAGTATGACCACATTTTTCTGTCTACATCAGAAAGTTCTTGGGACACTGATTAACCTCTATCTCAAGGCAACCCACTTAGAAAGGCCTTTTTTTTTTGAGACAGAATCTCACTATGTCACCCTCAGTAGAATGCTGTGGCGTCACAGCTCACAGCAACCTCCAACTCTTGGGCTTAAGCAACTCTCTTGCCTCAGTCTCCCAAGTAGCTGAGACTACAGGCGCCTGCCACAATGTCCAGTTATTTTTAGAGACGAAGTCTCCATCTGGCTCAGACTGGTCTCAAACTGGTGAGCTTAAGCAATCCACCCACCTCAGCCTCCCAAGTACTGGGATTACAGGTGTAAGCCACCACATCTAGCCCTTAATTTTTTTTTTCCTGAGACAGAGTCTCATTCTGTCACTCTGGGTAGAGTGTCATGGTGTCCTAGCTCACAGCAACCTCAAACTCTTGGCTTTAAGTGATCCTCTTGCCTCAGCCTCCCGAATAGCTGGTACTACAGGTGCTCACCACAATGCCCAGTGATTTTTAAGAGATGGGGTCTCAGTCTTGCTCAAGCTGGTCTCCAACTCCTGAGCCTACTTTAGCCTCCCAGAGTGCTAGGATTACAGACATGAGCCACTGCACCTGGCCATAAAGTCTTAATTGGTCCCATTCCTATGACAACTAAGGCCTGCCTGATCCAAGCCAGTTTAAAATAGCCAAAATAGCCTAGCTGTATCCACTGCCTGCCCTTCTCATCTCTAACTAATTGCCTCACCTAACATTTTTCCCTTTGATTGCAGAACTGAACTTTTTGGGAAATGGGCCTCTTAGTGTCCTGACTGCTTCCTGCTAATAAATGGGTGGGGTGAATAGTGGGCTCTGCACTCAGCTCTCTGTTAGAGTGGGAGTGGGTGTCCATCCAGAAGGCTGCAATAAATGGGGCACAGTTGTTCATACCCATGGTCATTTTCATACAAGTGGGTTTCTGATTATTGTTGTTGTAGTTTTTTTTTGTTTGTTTGAGACAGAGCCTCACTTTGTAACCCTTGGTAGAGTGCTGTGGTATTTCATGGCTCACAGCAACCTCAAACTCTTGTGTTTTTGTTTGTTTGTTTTTTGAGATAGAGTCTCACTATATCACCCTTGGTAGAGTGCTGTGACATCATAGCTCAAAGTAACCTCGAACTCTTTTTTTTTTTTTTGAGACAGAGCCTCAAGCTGTTGCCCTGGGTAGAGGCTATGGCATCACAGCTCACAGAAACCTCCAACTCCTGGGCTCAAGCTAGTCTCCTGCCTCCGCCTCCCAAGCAGCTGGGATTGCAGGCACCCACCACAATGGTTGCAGCCGTCATTGTTGCTTGGCGGGGCTGGGCTGGACTCGAACCCCCCAGCTCAGGTGTATGTGGCTGGCGCCCTAGCCACTTGAGCCACAGGCACCGAGCCGTAACCTTGAACTCTTGGGCTTAAGTGATTCTCTTGCCTCAGCCTCTCAAGTAGTTGGAACTAAAGGCGCCTGCCACAATGCCCAGCTATTTTTTTGTTGCAGTTGTTGTTGTTTAGCAGGCCGGACCTAGGTTAGAACCCACCAGCGTGGGTGCATTTGTCTGGTGTTGTAACCACTGTGCTACAGGCGCCAAGCCAACCTCAAACTCTCAGGCTTAAGCAATCCTCTTGCCTCAGCCTCCCAAGTAGCTGGGACTCCAGGCACCCATCTAAATGGCTGGCTAGTTTTTCAATTTTTAGTAGAGACAGGGTCTTGCTATTGCTCAGGCTAGTCTCCAACTGAGTTCAAGCAGTCCACCCACCTGTCCTCCCAGAGTGCTAGGATTACAGGCATGCATCACTCCACCTGGCTTGTTGTAGATGTTGATACCTGATGGTGACCAGCATCTGCAACTGGATAGCCTGTAAGTAAGTGAGAAGAAATAAATCTTCTCATGCGGAAAATACAGGGTCTGAAAATTAGAATTGGTCAATGTTTGGCACTTTTCCCCTGACCACCTCCTAGTAAAAATGGAAGGGAAGAAATCAAGTCCTGGACAATAGTGTAAATCAAAATAAGCTATTTGTTAAGAATGTGCCCAGCTAATTTAAGAGCTAGATACAATCACTTAAGAACCTTTTTTTTTTTTCCTGCAGTTTCAAATGGGTAACTGACCTTGGGGTCTTCTGCTCAGTGTTTGTACCTTATCTCGAGCACGCTGTAACTTAGCAACCACAGTTTTTAGCAGGCAAAAAGATAGTTTAATAAACTTTGTATTTTGGCTCAGTGCCTGTGGCTCAAGTGGCTAAGGCACCAGCCACATACACCTGAGGAGGTGGGTTCTGAATCCAGCCCAGGCCCACAACAATGGGCTACAATCATGAAACAACAATGATGGCTACAATCAAAAAATAGCCAGACATTGTGGTGGGCACCTGTGGTCCCAGCTACTTGGGAGGCAGAGGCAGGAGACTCGCTTGAGCCTAGGAGTTGGAGGTTGCTGTGAGCTGTGATGCCACAGCACTCTACCAGGGGCTTGAGGCTCTGTCTCAAAAAATAAAATAAAATAAAATAAAATAAACTTTATATTTTAACTCTATAGTGGCAGATTGACCCTTAGAGTTCTGAACTTTTGATATATTTACCTACTAATTTAAACACATATATAGGAACAGAAATTCAAGATGCTTCAAACATAAGACTTATAAACTGAGAAAACGTTGCTATTTTAACTAGAGATTCCCTAGCACTATAGCCAACTTAATCACATATAAAATTCTATCTAAATTCTCCTTCACAAAACCACCAAAATTACAGCAGGAATCTTTTTTTTTTTTGGAGACAGAGTATCACTGCCCTAGGAAGAGTGCCCTGGCATCAGTCTAGCTCATAGCAACCTCAAACTCTTGGGCTCAAGCTATCCTCTTGCCTCAGCCTCCCAGTAGCTGGGTCTACAGGTACCTACCCTGATGGACAGCTAATTTTTCTGTTTTTAGTAGAGATGGAATCTTTCTTTTGCTCAGGCTGATCTTGAAGTTATCAGTTCATGCAATTCACTAACCTCTGCCTCCCAGAGTGCTAGGATTACATGTGTGAGCCACCACAAAAGGCCACACCAATCATTTTTGGCATGCTTAATCCTGTTTTCATCCTACATTTTCTCTCTTAAGCCACCAGTTACTTTAGCACAGTGGTTCTCAACCTGTGAGTCGCAACCCCTTTCAACTGTATTAAAGGTTCTTGGCATTAGGAAGGTTGAGACTACTGTTTTAGCACAAAACTATTCACACATGTTTTCTCCCTATACAAAATTATTCTCTCCTTTTATCCTTTCTTACCAAAAGTACATCTTTTTCTTTTTTTTGAGATGGAGTCTCACTTTGTCACCCCCTGGTAGAGTGCTATGGAATCACAGCTCACAGCAACCTCAAACCTCTAGGCTCAAACATTCTCTTACCCTCTTACTTCAGCCTCCCAAGTAGCTGGGACCTCAGGTTCCTGCCACAATGCCCAGTTATTTTTATTGAGACAGAGCCTCAAGCTGTCCCCCTGGGTAGAGTGCCATGGCATAGCTCACAGCAACCTCCAACTCCTGGGCTCAAGCAAGTCTCCTGCCTCTGCCTCCCAAGTTGCTGGGACCATAGGCACCCGCCACAACACCTGGCTATTTTTTTTTTTTTGGTTGCAGCCATCATTGTTGTTTGGCGGGCCCAGGCTGGATTCAAACCCACCACCTTAGGTGTATCTGGCTGGCACCTTAGCCACTTGAGCCACAGGCGCTGAGCCTGACCAGTTATTTTTAGAGATAGGGTCTTGCTCTAGCTCAGGCTCACTTCAAACTCAGGCGATCTGCCCTCCTTGGCCTCCCAGAGTGCTGGAATTACAGGTGTGAGCCACTGCCCCCAGCCCTCAAAAGTATATCTTTGTACCTATGTTTTTCTACAATCTCTCTTTTAACTCTAAGCCTAGCAAAAGGGGAAAAGAAAGTTGTATGCAAAGTCTGTTAAGCTTCTCCAACATGCTGAGCAAGGAAGCCTGTGATGTTAAAGGAGTTAGGTGCAAAACTTAACCTTAAGATTTCTTCGGTGGTACCTGTGGTTCAAAGGTGTAGGGCACCAGCCCCATATGCTGGAGGTGGTGGGTTCAAACCCAGCCCCAATCAAAAACCGCAAAAAAAAAAAAAAAAAAAAATTTTTTTTTCTTTCAAACAATTGGGGTAGAGCAATTAAACTTGATCTCCCAGTGGGCAGAAAAGCTGTGGAATATACAGGGGGTGATGTTTTACTTTCCATTCTGATGATGGAGATAGGGGAAGAAAATAGAGGTCTCAAAAGTTTAGGAAGAGCAGAGGAAGTATCTGCAGTGTTATTCAAATCAGTTTGCTTGGCCAGACTTGGTGGCTCACACCTATAACCCTAGCACTCTGGGAGGCTGAGACGGGTGGCTCCCCTGAGCTCAGGAATTCAAGACTAGCCTGAGCAACAGTGAGACCCCCCCTCTCTACAAAAATAGAAAAATTAGCTGGGCGTTGTGGCAGGCGCCTGTGGTCACAGCTCTTAAGGAGGCTGAAGCAAAAGGATTGCTTTGCTGGAACTCAGGAGTTTGAGTTTTGCTATTAGCTATGAGGCCACGGCAACTGAGTGAGACTCTGTCTCAAAAAGAGAGAAAGAAAAAGGCACCTTATCTTAGTGGCACCCGTAGCTCAGTGGGTAGGACACCAGCCACATACACCAAGACTGGTTTGAACCTGGCCCAGGCCAGCTAGAATAACAATGACAACTGCAACAACAACAAAAATAGCCAGGCATTGTGGCGAGCATCTGTAATCCCAACTACTTGGGAGGCAGAGGCAAGAGAATCACTTAAGCCCAAGAGTTTTAAGTTGCTGTAATCTGTGATGCTACAGCACTCTACTGAGAGTGACATAGTGCGACTCTGTTTCAAAAAGAAAAGAAAAGAAAAAGAAAAAGGCACCTTATCTGGAAAATGAAGACAACAAAAGCAGGCAGAACGTACCTAGACTAGAAAGTTCACCAAATGTAAAACTCAGCAGAGCTAAGGTAAAAAGAAAGCCTTGAAACCTACCTCCTCCTGGCTGGCTTTCTGGCCTAATTGAGTTGCCTGACAGGTTTTAGATGGGGATACCACCTCCAGGACCTCTTTTGTTGGGTAAGGAGGGGTTGACTCTCTCAGCTCCCCTTCTGGAGCTTACAGGAGCATGGGAGTATTGGCCACACAAACCTCATCCATCTTGCTTACCAGCTCACAGTAATCACCCTTGCCCTGAACTGTAACCCTTTTCTCCGGAGTTTTGACTTTTCTCCCTTTGCTCTCTGAACTATCAAAAGATTCCCTTCTTTTCTTGCATCTGTCAGGACATAAAAGGCTGTACATATGGAATTTTATTCCATTTTCCTGATTGTTTGACAAAATAATTCAAGCTATAAAATAGTATAATAATCAAGAGAACTATTCAAGGGCTATCTTTCCCCTGATCCCAAAACATACATACACTAAACAGTGTTAGAATAGAATGTTAATTTCCTTTTAGTTAATGGGTAATCCATAAGTGGTCCAAACTGGCAGGATTCACCCACATGGGCAATCCTTCAGGTATATACACACATAGAGACAAATACCAGGTATATATACAGACAGACGCCAGGTATATTAACAAACAGAGCCAGAAGCAGAAAATGCACTCATCATCAAAGAGAGCACCTATAAACCAGTGTGTACATAGAGGCCAGAGACCAGGTGTACACACAGACCATGTGACAACAGGTGTATATGCAGGCAGAGGCAGGGAGCACCTTGAGAAGCAGAGTGCCCTCATAACCAGGTACATGCACAAGCAGAAACAGAGGGTGTACTCAAAATCAGAAATAATGTACTCGTTACCAGACCAGAATAAGGAACAAATAGAGGGTGCACTCAAAATCAGAAATAGAACTGCACTCATTACCAGACTTCACCTTAGAGATGAGGGCTATGAATTCGACCTGCCAACAAGTCCTAAGGACAAACATCCTAGTGGTGCTTCTAGAGGAGGAGTGTCCTAAAGGTGCTTTTCTGGAGCAGAGTCCTGGTCAGGTTTCTCAAGTTCCCTCTGTCCCCATCACCCAGATTTATGCCAGGTAAGGAGAACCCTGATACTTACCGCAAGGCATTGCCCCACATTTGTAATGGAGCAAGGGAACCAGGAGCTTGTGGACTAAAGTTGTACTTTATTTCTAAGATTCAGATTTCCAGGAAGACAGGGAGATCATTCTCAAAGCCTGCCTTCCTTTGACAGAATTCTTATACCCTCTCCAAAGTTACTATCTCTAGCTATACATCATCCAGCCCTCTGATCTCTAGCTGAAGGACTCCATGTTTGTTACTCTCCCAGACTATTCATCTGTTGTTTTTTTCTTCAGCTTCACAGTGTCAGAACCAGGGCAGAAACTGGCTGATGTGACCAACTGTTAACTTAGATCATTATTACAGCCTGGGGGTGAGGGCACTGAGGCTGTGTCTCTCTTACAGTCCCTGCTACTTGATAGTCTGAGGAAGAAAAATCACTTGTGCCCAGGAGCAGGAGGCTGCAGTGAGCTACAATGATACCACTGCACTAGCCTGGGCAATGGAGAGTGAGGGAGAAAGGAAACAAAGGGAGGAGGAAAGAAGGGAGAGAGGGAGGGAGATTGTTTTGTTTCTTACTGTTCCCTTCTCAGTTGGCAAATTCTGTGGCTTGTTTATTGTCCAATAATTATTGACCACAAAGCCACCATTCAAAAGGTACTTGGCCCTTGGGCAGTGCCTGTCGTTCAGTGAGTAGGGCGCCGGCCCCATATACTGATGGTGGCAGGTTCAAATCCGGACCCGGCCAAACTGTAACAAAAAATAGCTGGCCGTTGTGGCGGGCACCTGTAGTCTCAGCTACTCTGGAGGCTGAGGCAAGAGAATTGCCTAAGCCCAGGAGTTGGAGGTCACTGTGAGCTGTGTGATGCCACAGCACTCTACCAAGGGTGATAAAGTGAGACTCTATCTCTACAAAAAAAAAAAAGTGTACTTGGTCCTTGATACCATATGTTAGCCCTGCACAGGTTTTTAGTGGTATTGATAATGCACTCCCTGCCTCTGCCTGCATTCATTTCATGAATGTCTTATCTCTGTAAAACAAAACATGATGGGTCTAAGGTCAGGTAGAGTGACTCACGCCTGTGATCCTAGCATTCTGGGAGCCTGAGACCAGAGGATCCCTTGAGCTGAGGAGTTCGAGACCAACCTGAGGAAGAACAAGACCCCAATCTCTACTATAAATAGAAAAACTAGTCAGGCATGTGGCTCACATCTGTAGTCCCAGCTACTAGGGAAGCTGAGGCAAGAGGGTCCCTCACTGGCTGCTGCAGTCCCTGCCACCATGTGGAAATCTTTTCAATATATTTACATTAGATTCTTCCTCCTCCACTTTATACACAAAAACAGGAGGAAAGCAGGGGCCCTGCTAGTGTCTTATTCTAACACTGAGATTAAGGGGCTTTGCCCCATTTATCTGCTCAGTGTGGGTGAGGTAAGAAGGAGGTGAACACCGCATGGACAGTGGGACCTCAGGCCAGTGGCTCCAAGCTGACGCCAGTCTGGAGCTACAGAGGGAAGGACATGGGGCTCCCTCTGGCTTCCCTGGCAGTCTCCTCCTGGCAGTTTGTCCCTGCAGGGCTCCAGCTGCTCAGTACAAACACACATGAGGGTGGACTCCCAGAAGCGCCAGAGCACTGGACAGCAGAGGACACACATGCACATGTGCTTGGGTGCTTCTGTGTTTCTGAGCTTGGACGTCAGGAGATGGGGCCATTTTCTGAACAGTGTTTCAGTTGTAGCATGCACAGGGCTGCTGTAATCAGAATGTAATTTCTATGTATAAGGAAACTCTATGAAGGTTACTTTGATAAAGAATAGTATGGAACTGTCTCCTGGAGAAAGGGTTTAAGAATTTGAGTTTATTTAGATCAGAAGCTTAATCTGACTACAGGTGAGAGTTTCCAGGAGATGAAAATGAGGTACTTGAAGGAGGGAGCGTTTGCACACTGTAAGACCAGACAGAGGGTATTGTGAGGTAACCTTGGCCATGCCTCATCCCAGATTACTGACCTCAGGAGGACATCAGGCCTTCTGTCTTATTCCAGTCTGGCCCGGACTGATCTGGCTCCCTCCTGCTCCCTCCTGCTCTGAGGTGACAGGATCCTTTCACTGGATGCTGAGTTTGGAATTCACTGAACATGCTTGTGACCAGATCCTGGAAGAAGCAGGGACAATCCATTGGGTGGGGAAGATGACAGAGCCCCCCCAGCCCCCCAGTGTGGAGTAGTTGGGCTGAAATGGAAACATTCTACAAGCTGGGCCCAGAGTTCTTAGAAGGCTAGGGCAGGAACATTACTTGAACCCATCAGTTTGAGGTTGTTCTGAGCCAGACTGACACCATTGCACTCTAGTTAGAGCAATGCAGTAAGACTCTGTATCAACAAACAAACAAACAAAAGCAGACAAGAAGTTTCAGGAGAAGAAAAGAGAAGTTTATTTGCTGGTAAATGAGGAGGTTGGCTGACTCCTGCTCAAAAACACTGTTAGGCCCCAGATCAGAGCCAGGTTCATGCAGAGCAGGCCCAAACCACCAGGAAGCAGGAACTCTATAAAGGTGCCAACCTTGCCAGTATAGGCTTCCCCTGTGACCCTGGAGGTGGGAGCCACAGCAACCCAATGGAGGATCTCCAGCAGCTATGGTGGCAGCGGGCAACAGGTCCAGCAGAGCCACTGCACCTCTGCTGCACACAGCCTATCCCGCTGTCTGGGGTTGCTGTGCCTAAGGGGGAAGATGTGCCATCTCAGCCCATAGCTTTCCTCTTTGGGAGGAGATGTGCTGCCTCAGCCTCCAGTTTCCCTGAGAGCCTCTAGGCCTGGGAGGAGACATACTGCCCCAGCCCCAGGTTTTCTCCTTCATGGGACAGAAGATTAAGGAAGGGGTATGGCTGGCAGCGGGGAGCAGGTACCAAGTTACTAGCTAGGGACTGTTCCCCAATTGAAACAGGCAGTGAGGAGCTCCTAGTGACATTACACTAACCTGGGCCCGTTATTATATAATTAAACTTGCACCCCCATGCATTCTTCAGGAAGGTTTGATGGAGGATGGCATGAGTATTTAGTTTTATGACATAATCTCAACCTGTCAATTACCCCAAAGGCAGGAGGCAATAGCCAATCCTGCCAGGGGAAAGGTGCAACAAACTAGTTAGCTTAGCCTATAAAAGATAGTTTGTATTCTGACTTCAGGATCTCTGCTCCACTCATAGAGAGGGCTCCATCTCACTCTTGGGATGTATTCTCCTTGTACTTTGTGTGTTGGGTAGAGGGTTCAAACCCTGCCCGAATAAACTGCAACAGAAAATAGCCAGGCATTGTGGCAGGTGCCTGTAGTCCCAGCTACTTGGGAGGCTGAGGCAAGAGAATTGCCTAAGCCCAAGAGCTGGAGGTTGCTGTGAGCTGTGACGTCATGCACTCTACCAAGGGTGACAGAATGAGCCTCTGTCTCTAAAAAAAAAATAAAAATAAAAGCCAAGAACTGACCCATCGTGGTGGCTCATGCCTGTGTGAGGCCGAGGATGGTGACCTGCTTGAGCTCAGGAGTTTGGGACCAGCCTGAGAAAGAGTGAGAGCCTGTCTCTACTAAAAACAGAAAAACTACCTGGGATGTTGTTTCTTAGGCCTGTAGTCCCAGCTACTCGGGAGACTGAAGCAAGAGGATTGATTATTGATTGTTCAGGCCCAAAAGTTAGAGGTTGCTGTGACTTAGACTGGTCCCATGGCACTCTACTAAGGTGACCAGATTTTAACACTGGTAAAGCGAGACACGGGGGGTGGGGGGGGGGGTGGGGGGGGTGGGGGGGGTGGGGGTGGGGCGGGGCCTGACAACTATGCAAACTTTGATAAGCAGTTCTCGATAATCACTTCTCAACAACTATTTGTTATTATTACAGTCTAACGTTATAAAATTAATAAAAATAATATAAAACTCATCCTGGAGAAATAGCCACACGGCAGCCGAAAACTGTATATTTCCTTACTGTTTTCCTGCCCATTCGTGCATTCTTTCCAAAAATTGGGACTTTTTTAAAACACTGCGGGATGAGGGACAAATTGTTAAAAATTGGGACTGTCCCTCCAAAAGTGGGATGTCTGGTCACCCTAGTTAAAACCTAAATTTAAAGGGCCAGGCGCGGTGCCATATGCCTGTATTCCTACCACTCAGAGGGAGGGTCACTTGAGGTCAGGTGTTCGCCATCACCCTTCTCTTCAAAAAGAATAGAAAGGCTTGGCGCCTGTGGCTCAAGTAGCTAAGGCGCCAGCCACATACACCTAATGTGGCCGATTCGAATCCAGCCCGGGCCACCAAACAATAATGATGGCTGCAACCAAAAAAAAAAAAAAAAAAATAGCTGGGAGTTGGGGGGGGGCACCTGTGTTCCCAACTACTTGGAAGGCAGAGGCAGGAGACTTGCTTGAGCCCAGGAGCTGGAGGTTACTGTGAGCTGTGATGCCACAGCACTCTACCCAGGGCAACAGCTTGAGGCTCTGTCTCAAAAAAAAAAAAAAAAAAGAAAAGAAAAGAAAAAGAATATAAAAATTAGCTGGGAGTGGTGGCAGGCACCTGCAGTCCCAGTTCCCTGGGCGGCTGAGGCTGGATGATCACCTGAGCCCAGAAATTTGAGGTTGCTGTGAGCTATGATGACACCACTGCACACTAGCCTGGGCAACAGAACAAGACATTTTCTCGAAAACGCAACACACAGAAAAACCTACATTGATGCCTTGTGGCCTGTTAATGAAAAAACAAAACTCTCTAAAAATAAATAGGTTGATACTGAGCAGAAAATAAGAGAAATGCAAGAATAAATGGTTGAATAAATGGTCTCATGTAGTATGATTACAATTTCGTTTTATACATTTCAGAGAGACAAAAAGTGCAATTAAAGTAATACATCAGTATGTTGATGGTGTATACTGATTCACCTCCAAAATTCAGGACATATTGAAGTGGGGTGGGGGGCTTAGAAGCTATACGTGGATTTGGGGATTCTTCAGTGGCAGTTGGTTGAGTGTTAATCTTTGTGTAAAATTTGGAGTCAGTAGGAAGGAATGATTAATTAAAGAAAGGGAATCTGTTACCTATCATGTGATACCATACCAGCAACCAAAAAACGAAAAAAAAGAATCTGTATAACTAATTTTATGGCCAGTAAGACTGACTTATCCCTTGCCTTGAACAGCCTTGCATCCTGTTTATAATTTGGTGACTTATTGTCACACAGAATCTGTTTTTTGAGTCTTGTGATGTCTGTAGGATTTCTCAGAGGTCACCCATAAAGTCGCCAAGCATAGGAAAAATGGGCAATTATACGGAAATGTACCTTATTTACAAAAGTACATATCACAAAATTTTACAAAGAAGTGGTCAATACATAGAGAATGTTTTGTAAAATTCCGTAATGAACATTTTGTAAATGAAAGTACATTTCGGTCCCATTTCACATTTTCCCTATGTGTGATTACTTTAGAAGTACCCTTGGGATTGAAGAGGTTTTGGAGTGATGAATGAAGAGGCTTTTGAAACGTAGTTGGACAGGGGTCGGGGGGGTGGGGTGGACTGAGGAGTTCAGGGAGGAGTCCTCTCCAGCAAATCTATTTTTTTTTTTTTTTTTTTGGAGACAGAGCCTCAAGCTGTCACCATGGGCAGAGTGCTGTGGCATTACAGCTCACAGCAACCTCCAACTCCTGGGGCTCAAGCGATCCTCCTGCCTCCGCCTCCCAAGTAGCTGGGACTACAGGCACCCACCACAACATCAGGCTATTTTTTGGTTGCAGCCATCTTTGTTGTTTAGCGGGTCCAGCTCAGGTGTATGTGGCTGGTGGCTTAGCCACTTGAGCCACAGGCGCCCAGCCTCTCCAGCAAATCTTGATGGGTATTTATTATCTGAAAACAGGAAGAAGTAGATAAAAGCTGCTTATCAGACATCAGCATTGATAGGGAGGAGAAGGAGAAGGTCAGATAGAATGTCCGACTTTAGTTTTTGCAAAAACTTCAGGCTTTGTTTTTGCAAAACTCAGACTTTGAGCAAGGTATCAAGAGACCTTTGGAATCTTTATTGCCATGCCTTACATATATGTTCTCTCCTGGAGGTCAGTGTTCTGTCCTGCATGTACACAACTCACATCCCATTTTCATGACTCTTTAGGTTGCTCAAGCAGAAAGTGACGTTATAGTCACGGTCAGGGCACAATTTTCCCTATAGGGACATCTGTATTTTAATGTTGAATGGTGCCTAAACTCCAAAATGGAGGGAATTATAACAAAGCATGTCTAACCTCCCTTCCTATCAGAGCCTAGAACTGAGATTTAAGATTTTTCTTGAGTCCCCTTAGCAAAGAGGTTGGGAGTTTTAGAATTTTTTTTTTTTTTGAGACAGAGCCTCAAGCTGTCACCCTGGGTAGAGTGCCATGGGCTGGATTCGAACCCACCAGAGAGATTCTGTCTCTCTTTTAAAAAAAGAATATTATATTCAGGGACACATTGCCCAGGGATCTCAATAGGCCTTGGGGAGCTCTGGTGTGCCTCCCTTGTCTCATCTCCTTTTGGCACCCAGAGGTGACCAAAGATTCTTTTTGTTATTCTTTATAGCTTTATCATCTCTTCATTATCATTATTATTATTATTATTATTATTTGGAGACAGAGCCTCAAACTGTTGCCCTAGGTAGAGTGACATGGCATCACAGCTCACTGAGACTCCAACTCCTGGGCTTAAGCAATTCTCTTGCTTTAAACTCCCAAGTAGCTGGGACTACAGGCACCAGCCACAACGCCTACCTATTTTTTTGTTGTTGCCATTTGGCCCAGGCTGGGTTTGAACCTGCCACCCTTGGTATACAGAGCCAGCTCCCTACCCACTGAGCCAAAGGCGCCACCCAAGGCATGGCTATTTTTTGGTTGTAGCTGTCGTTGTTGTTTGGCAGGTCTAGGCTGGATTCAAACCCACCAGCTCTGGTGTATGTCACTAGTGCCTTAGCCACTTGAGCTATAGGCACCAAGCCAGCTTGATCATCTCTTTATCAAGATGCAAAGTTTGCCTTAGAGAGTTTTCAGTAACTTAATATTATCATTTATATGTCATTAATGTTTTCCTGATACAGCTTTTGTTTGTTTGTTTTGAGACAGAGTCTCAAGCTGTGGCCCTGGGTAGAGTGCTGTGGCATCATAGCTCACAGCAACCACCAACTTGTGCTCAAGCCATCTTCTTGCCTCATTTTTTCTATTTTTATTAGAGATGGGGCCTCACTCTTGCTCAGGCTGATCTTGAACTTGTGAGTTCAGGCAATCCACCAACCTCAGCCTCCCAGAGTGCTAGAATTACAGTCGTGAGCCACCGTGCCCAGCCCATCCTGATACAGTTTGTTTCTGATTTTCTTGCTTTGGTTTGTTGAAGACATCCTGCCTCCTGAAGTCATGGGTCAGCTAGTTTACTGACCCTGTTTATGGGACTTCTGTTGTTTCAAGTTTCTTTTGTAATCTTGTTGATAATGTCATTCTTGGTTCTCTTTCCAAGTTGAAATGCACCATGAATTTTTTACCCATTGTGAAACAATCTACTGTGTTGTTGATAATAGATAAATTCAAATTTACTAGCTAATGCTGATAAAGTGTGACATGTGAATTAACCATCTCATCTTTCATATGTGTTTGTTCCTTTTGGCCACCAATTGTTAAATAGAATCTCTTTGTGAAAATTTATTCATTTATACTAGTTGCCTACTGGTTGAGCTTTTGTCCTATTGGATCATAATTTCCAGTTGTTTACTCACATTTAATTCATTTGTATATTTACTTCTTTTTTCTTTTCTTTCTTTCTTTTTTTTTTTTTTTTGATACGAAGTCTCACTGTGTTGCCCACACTACAGTGCTGTGGCATCAGTCTAATTCACAGAAAACTCAAACTCCTGGGCTCAAGTGGTCACTCTGCCTCAGCCTTCTGAGTAGCTGGAACTACAGACACCCCCTCACCACACCCAACTAACTTTTCTGTTTTTAGTAGAGATGGGATCTTGCTCAGGCTGGTCTTAAACTAAGCTTGATCGATCTTCCCACCTCTTCCTCTAGAGTGTTAAGATTACAGGCATGAGCCACCAGGCCCAGCCAATTTTTTTTTTAAATGGTTTATCTTTTCAGTCCATTCTATCTTTTGAGGGACTCTTCTTAATTTTAATATAATTGAATTTATCAAAATTTTCATTGGGGGATCAGAGCCTGTAGCTCAGTGGTTACAACACCAGCCACACGCACCGAGGCTGGCAGGTTGAAATTGGCCCAGGCCAGCTGGACAACAATGACAGCTACAGCAAGAAAATAGCTGGGCATTGTGGTGGGCACCTGTAGTCCCAGCTACTTGGGAGGCTGAGGCAAGAGAATCTCTTAAGCCCAAGAGTTTGAGGCTGTTGTGAGCTGTGACGCCACGGCACTCTACCAAGGGTGACACAGTGAGACTCTGTCTCAACCACAACAACAAAAATTTTCACTGGGACCTTCCCTGTTTTCCTAGATAAGAAAACATTTTCTACTGAGAAGTCATACAATTTGCCTATAATTTCTGACAATGTCCTGATTTTGTAACATGTAGCTTTACCCTGGGGATTTGGTTGTGGATATTCACAGTGTGCTTTTTTAGGAGGTTTCTGGGGTTCTTAAAATTTGATTATTTTTATTTATTTATTTATTTTTGATACAGAGTCTCATTTTGCCACCCTCGGTAGAGTACCATAGTATCACAGATCACAGCAACCTCAAACTTTTGGGTTTAAGTGATTCTCTTGTCTCAGCCTCCCAAGTAGGTTGGACTATAGGCACCCCTACAAAACCTGGTTATTTTTTAGAGACAAGGTGTTGCTAAATGTAATTTTTTTTTTTTTTTGAGACAGAGCCTTAAGCTGTCCCCCTGGGTAGAGCACTGTGGCATCACAGTTCATAGCAACCTCCAACTCCTGGGCTCAAGCGAGTCTCCTGCCTCTGCCTCCCAAGTAGCTGGGACCACAGGTACCCGCCATAACACCCAGCTGTTTTTTGGTTGCAGCTGTCATTGTTGTTTTGGTGGGCCTGGGCTGGATCCAAACCTGCCACCTTAGGTGTATGTGGCTGGCACCTTAGTCACTTGAGCCACAGGCACAGAGCCATAAATGTAATTATGTTTAGAGATGGAGTTTAATTATGTTTCAGAGGCTGAGCATTAACTCTTGGCCTCATGAAAACCTCTCAACTCAGTCTCCCAAGGACCTGGGACTATAGGTCTATACCACCTGAGTAGTGTTTCCTAATTTCAGTGAAAAAAAAAAATACCTGGTTGTGAATTTCATGGAATTTAATACACTAGATAAAACTGGAGAGGTTATATAACAGGGATGTTCAATTTCCTTTCTAAAGATATGTAATGTCTTTTTAATTGTTTTATGATATATTTATGACTTTAAGTGTATACTTTTTTCATTATAATCATTTTACAATCTTCATTAGACTTTTCGGATTTCCAAAAATCAATTTTTATTTTATTTTATTTTATTTTTTTGAGATAGAGTCTCACTCTGTTGCTCTGGGTACAGTGCCATGGCATCATGGCTTATAGTAACCTCAAATTCTTGGGTTTGAGCAATTCTCTTGCCTCCGCCTACCAAATAGCTTGGGCTAATAGCTGAGGCCTGCACCTCAACACACAGCTAGTTTTTCTACTTTTAGTAGAGACATGATCTTGCTATTGATCAGGCTGGTCTCAAATTCCTGAACTCAAGCAATCCACCAGATCCTAATGCTAGGATTACAGGTGTGAGCTGCTGTGCCCACCCTAATTTTTAAAGTTTTTTGGTCTAGATGGAGTCTTGCCATGCGTGATGCCCTGGCTAGTCTCAAATTCCCAACCTCAAGCAATCCTTCTTCAGCCTCCAAAAGTACTGCCATGACCTCCTGGGCTTGGTCTTGATTTTTGAAAGAAATTTAATATTTATTTATTTATATTTATTATCTACAGACAGGCTACCGGATGGGCCTTCATGTTTGCTTTAGTTTGCTCTCATTAAGATACCTGAGGTGCTGAGCATGTTGTCTATTCTTCTTTGTTACGCATATTTCTTCAAGGTGTATTTCCTGAACTTTTGTTTATTTTTTAATTGGCTGGGTGCTTTCTTCTTGAGGTTTATGGGTGTTTATATGTTTTGTTTGGTAGTCTTTATCAGATAGTAGTGTCTTTCACAAAACAGTTTGAATTTGAATGATGTCCAATTTATAGTTTTTTTTTCATTTGCACAGCTTGCTTTTGGTGTTGCCTGTGAAACCTTCTTGCCAAGTTCAAGGTCTACTTGATAGTCACCTATGTTACCTTTTTTTTTTTGAGACAGAGTCTCACTATGTCACCCTCAAGAGAGGGCAGTGGCATCACAGCTCACAGCAACCTCAAACTCTTGGGCTCAAGCGATTCTGAGCCTCCCTGGTAGCTGGACTACAGGCGCCCACCACAACACCGACTATGTTTTGGTTGTAGTAATCATTGTTGTTTAGCAGGCCCAGGTTGGGGTCAAACCCGCCAGCTTTGGTGTATGTGGCTGGCACCCTACTCACGGAGCTATGCGCGCCCAGCCTCACCTATGTTACCTTTCAGAAGTTTTTTTTTATTTTTGAGACAGCGTCTCACTTTGTCACCCTGGGTAGAGTGCCATGGCGTCACAGCAACCTCAAACTCTTGGGCTTAAGCAATTCTCTTGCCTCAGCCTCCCAAGTAGCTGGGACTGCAAGCGCCCACCACAACACTCAGCTATTTTTTTTTTTTTGAGACGGAGCCTCAAGCTATCCCCCTGGGTAGAGTGCCATGGCATCACAGCTCATAGCAACCTCCAACTCCTGGGCTCAAGCGAGTCTCCTGCCTCCGCCTCCCAAGTAG
>CAUYQV010041449.1:0-15438 GCA_963574575.1 Galagoides demidoff
TGGTCCCAGCTACTTGGGAGGCAGAGGCAGGAGACTCACTTGAGCCCAGGAGTTGGAGGTTGCTATGAGCTGTGATGCCATGGCACTCTACCCAGGGGGATAGCTTGAGGCTCCATCTCAAAAAAAAAAAAAAAAAAAAAATCATTTTATCCCCCTGGGTAGAGTATGGTGGCATCATAGCTCACAGCAACCTCAAAAACTCCTGAGCTCAGGCATTCCTCTTGCCTCAGCCTCCTGAGTAGGTGGGACTACAGCCACCCACCACAGCACCCACCTATTTTTTTTTTTCTTTTTTAGAGATAGAGTCTTGCCCTTGCTTAGGCTGTCTGGAACTCCTGAGCTCAAGCAGTCCACCCTCCTCAACCTCTCAGAATGCTAGGATTCCAGGCGTGAGCCACCGTCCCCAGCCTTAATCAAAGTATTTTTAAGTGAAGCTATTTTAGTTTCCAAACTTGAGCTTTTATTTAACTTACAGATAAAGCCTGTATTTTTCTCCTACAAGAGTATATTTATTTGCTTGTGGTCATAAGAGAACTTTAGGTATTCTTTAACAGAGTTCCAGAATCTTTAGCCCACTCATTAATGCATGTTTTGATTTTTTTAAACAAAGTAGTAAGCTGTAATTAAACTTGCCTTTTATTAGTTTTAGACTACCTATGTGCAGATGGAGATTATTTTATAAATAGTAACCTTAACCTGGTGATTTTTGTGCATTTAGTTTAATGTTTATAATCCTTCATTTTCTGATCTATAAAATAAGGATAGTAAGATTTATTTTCATCTGTGTTACACATCGGTTCTCAACTACACTGCACATAGCACATTCATTCTCATACTATGAACTCTTAGTTTCTTCTTCTTTTTTTTTTTTTTTTTTTTTTTTGTTACAGTTTGGCTGGGGCTGGGTTCAAACCTGCCACCCTCAGTTTATGGGGCCAGCGCCCTACTCACTGAGCCACAGGTGCCGCCTTGAACTCTTAGTTTTAAAAAAACTAAAAGACCTAGTCTTCTGGCATTGTTAGCATCTTGCCCCTTACCTCATGTTTTTTTTCCTTTTCATATATAATTAATAAAGTTATATTGTAAGTGGCATTTTTATAGCTTCTAAAATTCTAAAAGAACTAAAGTCATTTGTAAAATGTCTGTTAGAAAGATTTCCTATAAAAATCATGGTTCCATAAGTTAAGATGTATATGGGAAGCCCTGGAAAAAAAAATAAATAAAGTAAAAATCATGGTCCAAATCAGTAATCATCTAAAAACAGCATTATTATTTTTAATTGGACATTTTATGGTATTTCTTTATAGTGAAATTTAAACTATTTGTGTGTTTGCCTATAAACTTAGAAAGCATTTTGTCTGTGAGTTTGATTATGTTCTTTTATCACATTCTTAAGTAAAAGAGGACATTTGTATGACTGCCCAGTATTAAGTTTATTGATCTGTAGAATTTTTCTTTTAACTAGTTTTGTTTTTTGATTTTTTAAGAATTTGATTGTGTTCTTATCATTGAGATAAGTCTCCCTACTTTCATTTCAGATACTTTCTTGTCTGTTCCATACTTTCTATCTTAAGACTTCAAATTTATATATTCTAATAACCTGATATAAAAGTCTAGAAAAGTATTCCTCAAAACTTGTTAGACTCCTTTCTCTCTAGATATGTTTAATTCCAGATTTCTGTGATTGTGATTTTCCATGTATCTTAGCTCTCACCCTTCAAATTCATGTTTTCTTCTTTATGTATAAAGATTTATTGGAATTAGTGCAAAATAAAGATTTTCAGTATAGCAGTCGGTACTTGAGAGACCGCCTATACTAAACAATTAGCATTCCTTAAGTAGTTCTTCCTTGCCATCCTGGCAACTAAGAACTGCTCTTGAGCCTTATATCATTCTGTGCCCACCCATTACTACTTACAGGAATAAAAAGTCTATGAAATGTTTGTCATATTTCTGGAGATCTTAGTTTAAAAGTGATAAGTTTTTATTTTCAGATAGGCTTAGGTGTCAAGTCAGCAACTTTAGACCAGGCATGGTGGGTCACACCTGTAATTCTAACATTCTGTGAGGTGAAGGCAGGAGGACCCCTTGAACTCAGGAGTTTGAGACCAGCCTGAGCAAGAGTGAGACCTCATCTTTACTAAAAATAGAAAAATTAGCCAACCATTGTGATGTGCTTCTATAGTCCCAGCTACTCGGACACTGAGGCCAAGTAAATAAATAAAATCAGCAACTTTGTCAAAACATTTGAAAACGTTTTATTTCATTTCTAAATCATTCAACATACGTATCATTAGCTAACATGTACTTATTCTGTGGAGACACTGACAGTGGAAATATATCAAATCCTTACATTTAACCAGAAAACATAGTGCTTTTTCATCTTTTGGAAGGTGAGAACCAGTGTCTTAGTCCTTAATTCCAAAATCTTTGAACAGTTGTCCTATATTTTCATCAGAACTCCAGCTTCATATCACAAACTTATGCTAAGCTTTATTTACTTTGCCTCCCCAAACTAGCTTCTGTCACTTTCTTGCTTTTATCAGTTATACAACCCATCAGATAAACAGTGGGGCTCAATTTTGGTGTTATCTTTGTATACCTTTTCTTCTTTTATCTGTTAGCCACCAAACATGTCAAATATTACTTTCATGGGTTTTTGTTTTTCCTATCTAGCATCCTACTTGAGATTCTTCCTGAAGTTCAACACTTCTCATTGTGTTCTGATGATTTTTGCATGTGGGGAATTAATAGATTCTATAACCATGGAAGTTTGTCATTCTGTCACATCCCTCCAACTGAACTAAATTTCTCTAAAGCAGGGACTAAATCTTCTGTTTTCTTTATACTTCTATAACAATAACATCTGGCATATGTTGAATACTTATTGAGTGACTAGAAAAGGAAGGTGAGATTTTTTCTGGGTTCTCTTAGATATACATTATTTGTAAATATGCACGAGTAAATATAACATTGTAGGATTTGTGGAATTTAAATTTGTAACTAACAACTTGTCTTTCTATAATTATGTAACATAATTTTTGTTTGATTTTATTTGTAAGGTACGTCTTATTCAGGTTATGAAGCAGCAGTGTATTCAGCTGCATCTTCGTACTATCAACAGCAGCAGCAGCAACAGAAACAGGCGGCAGCAGCAGCTGCTGCTGCTGCTGCTACAGCTGCCTGGACAGGGACCACCTTTACTAAAAAAGCACCATTCCAAAATAAACAACTGAAACCAAAACAGCCTCCCAAACCACCCCAGATTCACTATTGTGACGTTTGTAAGATCAGCTGTGCTGGACCACAGGTACTTAACATTATATGTTAAACCATGAGTCATCACTGGTTATTTTTGATAGTTAAGTATGGTTGATATTCTAACTCTTGTGTCTACAGAGAAGTTTACATTTTCTTTCCTATTAGCTTTCAGCCAGTGCACATATATTTTGTTAAATACTCATTTTTAAACTAATTTTATTAAGATATGAGAATTGTATTCAGGAAAAAAAAGTAAAAATGTAAATGATACATGGGCAAATTGAGCTTTTTCTGGGAAGAAGACTTTGCTCTTTGAATAAAGGTTAAATTTAGTTTAAAAGTTTATAGTCAAATTAATTGGGATTTGGGTATAAGATTGAGTTTTCATTTCTTTTTAGCATCTATAACTTTGTAAAGCCTTTACTATACAAAATTCTCCAACTTAAGATAATTGCTTATAATTTTCAGGATTGTGTTTCTAATGAGACTGACTTTTCTATATGCTGTATAGAATAGAATATGACTTATTTCTGTGACCTCTTCCATGAGAGGAATAGGTACTATGGGAGCAGGAAATGTGTAAGGAAATGCCTTTTTCGAAAATAATCAACTAATGAAGCATACAAGACCTTTATTTCTTTCTTTTTTTTTTTTTTTTTTTGAGACAGAGCCTCAAGCTGTCCCCCTGGGTACAGTGCCATGGCATCACAGCTCACAGCAACCTCCAACTCCTGGGCTTAAGTGAGTCTCCTGCCTCCGCCTCCCAAGTAGCTGGGACCACTAGTGCCCGCCACAACGCCTGGCTATTTTTTGGTTGCAGCCATCATTGTTGTTTGGCAGGCCTGGGCTGGATTCAAACCCGCCACCTTAGGTGTATGTGGCTGGTGCCGAGCCCTTTATTTCTTTTTGATTTTGTTTTGTTCTTGGTTGCTAAACCTTTAAATGGATGATTTATAGGCCCAAGTTTATAATAGGTAATGGGAAGCCAAACTCTCCTTTCCAGCCTTATTTGTTACTACTCGTGAGAGTGTCTATAGTTTTTATATAAAAATATGGCAAACCCCTTAGCAGATAAAAGACATGTTATTTGCAAAGAAAAGAAGGTTTTGGCTGTCTGATATTTTCTTAAGTTATATTTATTCAACACTTCTGCCCCACCTTTTTTTTTTTTTTTTTTTTTTTTTGAGGCAGTCTGCTGTGGTGTCATCATAGCTCCCAGCAACCTCAAACTCTTGGGCTCAAGAAACTCTGTTGCTTCAGCCTCTCACTTAGCTGGGACTACAGGTGTATGCAGTGTACAGACATGCACAGCTAGTTTTTTCTATTTTTATTAGAGACCCAGGCTCACCCTTGCTCAGGCTGGTCTCAAACTCCTGAGCTCAAGCAGTCCTCCCACCTGGGCCTTTTAGAGCGCTAGGATTACAGGCATGGGTCACTGCACCCTCCCTTTATGTACATTTTTTTAAAATTTACTAGATTAGTTCTGTTTTTATACTGTGATTTTGGAGTACTTTTAATTACTAACGTTTCAGCTAAACACAGGATAGACATAAATGTGTGATTTAAAATAGTTTAACATAATAAGTGACTTTTGCACAGACTTCATGGACACCCTGTATATAAAACTTCTTTCTATTATAAATATGATAGGAAATGGTTCTGTTGTGGATTGCATAGTTGGTAGAGGCAGGTGGGGAGTGTTTTCAAGAACTCAGGGTATACATGGAAAGGAGCAAAAATGACAGTCTTAGTATTTGAGGAACGTTTCCTACTCTGGGCTGATTATTCAGAGGAGTTGATATCATGAGTGCCAGATATTAACATAAGAGATTTATTGGCTATGTGGGTGTCCATGTAAAAGGATAGAACATGATGCTAGAGTGATAGGTTAGCAACAGCATTTGGGATGAGTATATATGAGCCTGACAGTTGATTTGAGGGTGTTGAATGGTTACAGGAGAATAGACCAAGGGTGCCTTAAGGGACTTTTGAGCCTTAGAGAAAAATATATTGAGATTTTGAGTTGGAGTAGAGTCTGGATCAGTGGTTCTCAACCTTTCTAATGCCGCAACCCTGTGATTACAGTTCCTCGTGTTGTGGTTACCCCAACCGTAAAATTATCTTTATTGCTACTTCATAACTGTAATTTTGCTACTGTTATGAATCGTAATGTAAATATCTGATATGTAGGATGTATTTAGGCAGCCCCAGTGAAAGAGTTGTTCGACCCCCAAAGGGGTCACGACCCACAGGTTGAGAACCGCTGGTCTAGATGTTCATAAGAAAGAGAAGAGTAAGTTGATTCAGATGTAAGGGTGAAGGTTGCAGTTCTGGCTATGCCACTAAACCATATAGTCTTGAGCAAGTTAGAGACCTTAACTCTTTTGGACTTTTGTTTTCTCACTTTTGTAAGAAAGACTTGTCCTAAATCAATGGTTTTCAACCTTCCTAATGCCACGGCCCATTAATACAGTTCCTGTGGGTCGAATTAGAATATCGGGCAGTGCCTGTGGCTCAAAAGGGTGGGGCGCTGCCATATGCCAGAAGTGGCGGGTTCAAACCCAGCCCTGGCCAAAAAAAAAAAAAAAGAATTATAAAATCAATGTGTTAGATAAGCCCCAAAGTCCCATCCAACTCTGAAATTCTATGGTGAACATAAAATTTTAAAAATCAAATATGAAAGAGAAAACCATTTGGTCCCATTCAAAAAATTAAACAAAAGTGCCCACTTGTTCTATTACTTGAATTAACTGCCATCCTCAGTCATCTTTATAAGGTGGCATGGATTCTAATACAGCTTCTATGTCAAAATGCATTCTGAATTAGAAAAGTCAGTTTTGTAAGTAAATATACCTATTGTAAAGGATCCTGTTAACATACAATAACTTTTTTTCTTCTAAAATGTAGGTGTATTTCCCCCCCACATCTTAATTTGGTTATTATTTATTTGTGGTATGATCAGTGTCTTACCCTCCTCTGTCTAACTTCCATAAGCCATAAAAGATACCAATTCTTAAAGCTGAAAGTCATCGCTTCAATATGGATGTGTATGAAAGTGCTTTATAACTCTGTGTTATGTAAGTGTGTTCTTGGTTAACAAGATATATCCAGAGATATATTATATATATAGGAAACGCTACCATCCCCTTTCAACTGCTTTTAAAATTTTAGTTTTTGTTTTTAAACGAGTATTAGAGATTTAAAAATTGAATAATTTTAGATAATGTAGAAAGAAAATTAGTGAAGCAAAATGTGTCCTTTTTGTTTGAAACAGACTTATAAAGAACATTTAGAAGGACAGAAACATAAAAAAAAAGAAGCTGCATTGAAAGCCTCACAAAATACCAGCAGCAGCAACAACTCTACTCGTGGGACTCAAAATCAGCTACGTTGTGAGCTCTGTGATGTGTCTTGTACAGGAGCAGATGCATATGCTGCCCACATTCGTGGTGCTAAGCATCAGAAAGTAGGTGTTTTTTCCCCCACATGCCCATATGTCTTAGTCTGTTTTCTTTTACTTTTCAATGGGGGTTTAAGTAAAGGCAGCTTCAAATTTGGAAAACTTTGAATGCACAGGCTTGCTGATAATGCTAATAATACATAAAGGTAACATCAAATAGTCATTACTTAAAGAGGGAGGGACTAGAGACTTCTTTTTACATTGAACTAAACCATTTATTTCACTAGTTGAAATTGTCATGTGATTATTTTCCTCCTCTCATTTTACTTAATTATAGATCGCCTGCATGTGGCCAAATCATTTCATCCTTCTTTGCCTTAGTATCTTCACCTGGTAGTATATGAAATACGTAACTATATCTGCTTCGTAGAGATTATCTTGAAAACAGTTTTGTATATAAAAACATGTAACAGGAAAAAATACAGCAAAGAAAAATAGAGTTTAGGTTTTCATTCTATAATGTTGTTCCAGACAAACTTCAAAATCTGCATTTTTGAGGCTCCTGACAAGTAAATGTGCTTTTGTTTTATAGGTGGTTAAATTACACACAAAACTTGGTAAGCCCATTCCTTCAACAGAACCAAACGTTGTTAGCCAAGCTACGTCTTCAACAGCTGTATCTGCTTCAAAACCAACTGCCTCTCCTTCAAGCATTGCAGCAAGCAATTGTACTGTGAATACTTCATCAATTGCAACTTCTTCAGTGAAGGGTCTTACGACTACAGGAAATTCGTCTCTTAATAGCACATCTAACACTAAAGTATCAGCAGTGCCTACAAATATGGCTGCCAAGAAAACATCTACCCCCAAAATAAACTTTGTTGGCAAGTACTAAATATCCTCTGTGTTCCTCCTAACTCTGTAAAAGTGGTATTTCTCCTCCATTGTAGTACTAACCTTTCTGTTTATGCTCTTGTTCCCTTTTCTTTTCTATGGGTCCTTATTTCTTCACACAACTGCCTTTTGTGGGATTTTGGTTTTGTTTTGTTTCAAGTCTATGCTGTACTGATTTCTTCCCTTTAGTCATGCATATATACCTGCCTCTTCCCTGGTCACAGAGACCTTTTCTCATTTCTGTAATCTCAAGCTGTTAACCTAAATATTTCTCTGCTTCTTTACTTCCTACCCAATCCTCAGTCACCTGTAGTATTTCCACTCCACTCTTCTCTGAAACTGTTTTCACTGCTCACTAAAGACTTAACTTGCCGAATCCAGTGGCCAGTTTTCAGTTTCATCCTATTGACGTTCCTAATATTTGATACAGTTAACTGCTGTACCTTAAAGTTTAAGGTACATCTCTAAATCTAGATTTTATGTCTTTTCTTAGTTCTTACTGGTTCTCTTATTAAATGATAGTGTTACTGTGATTCTAACCCTGACTTTCATCCTGCTCCTGTCTTCATGGTTGATGTACATGATGTACACTTCCAAGTGTACAATGACTTTAAAATCTTTTTAGCAAGTTCAAAGCCTCTACCTGAGTTAGGGAGTCATATTTTAAGTATTCTCTAGTCATCCTGTGGATGTTTCTGTAGGTATATTCCCAGGTGTCCCTTTCTGACTCATTAATTCATCACAAGAGTACCATGAAATCACCTCATAAAATTGCTGATTTCTCAAATGGAAAACTTTGCTAACATTCTTTCTTATTTATTGTTTCCTCCAGCTGTTAAGTTTTTGTTTCTATCTCTACAGTATTTATGCCAAAATATATATATATTTTTTCTTTATTACCATCACCTCCAGTCTCTACCTTAAAGCTTTGTCTCTGACTTCCACCAGTTTCTTCAACATATTCTCCACACTTTCCTCAGTCATTTTATTAAAATACATATCACATTGTCTTAGTCTTCTGCTTAAAAATCTTCAGTGGCCTTCCCTTTGTAATAGGATAAAGTCTACATTCCCTAATACTGTCGTACAGGGTCCTTCCCTGCCTACCTCTCCGGCCTATATCTTAACATTATTACATAGGTGTAAAAGTATTCATCTTGGATTACTAACACTTCCTTGAATTTATTATAGTCTTTTAGTGCTTTGTTTCAGTACTTTTATTTACATACTGTTTGTTCTGTTCAAGGCATCGTTCTCTCCTTTCTTGTTGATCAGTTCATACTAATTGTTCCTTCAAATCCTAGTTCAAGTGTTACCCCCTTTCCTTATGGGAAAGAGTATTATGGCTCCTTTCTTCTACATTTCCACAATACTCATTTCATACTTAACTGTAGAATATATCACATTATAATTATGTTTTCCTTTAAATTGTGGTCATTAAAAAGGTAGCTACATTGTCTTACTCTTACTATCTCACTAGAACCATCACAAGTATTGAGATTTTTGTGTGTTTTTTTTTTTTTTTTTTTTGAGATAGAGCCTCAAGCTATCGCCCCGGGTAGAGTGCTGTGGCATCACAGCTCACAGTAACCTCCCAACTCCTAGGCTCAAGCGAGTCTCCTGCCTCCGCCTCCCAAGTAGCTGGGACTACAGGCACCCGCCACAACGCCTGGCTATTTTTTGGTTGCAGCCATCATTGTTGTTTGGCAGGCCCAGGCTGGATTCGAACCTGCCAGCTCAGGGTGTATGTGGCTGGTGCCTTAGCCGCTTGAGCCCCAGGCGCCGAGCTGAGATTATTGTATTATAAATACTTAAAGATGTTTTTGAAAGAATGTTTTAAAAGCAGAAATTCACCATATGATACTCTCTAGGACAGTTATTTAAAGTAAGTTTAAGCCACCTGAGGTGGTTCACACCTGTATTCATAGCACTCTGGGAGCCCAAGGTGGGTGGATTGCGTGAGCTCAGGAGTTTGAGACCAGCCTGAGCAAGAGCAAGACCCCATTTCTAAAAAAAATAGCCAGACGTGTGGCTGGTGCCTGTAGTCCCAGCTACTTGGGAGGCTGATGCAAGAGGATCTCTTGAGGCCAAGACTTGCAGGTGTTCTCAAACTACAGCCCGTGGGCCATATGTGGCCCCGCCAAGGACATTTATTGGGCCTGCCGGCTGTTTTTGCTGCCGCTGCCTATCCTGCTTAGTAGTCAACTCGTCCTGGGGCCCACAGTCCAGCCCTCCAATGGTCTGAGGGACAGTGAACTGGCCCTCTGTTTAAAAAGTTTAAAGACCCCTGACTTAGAGGTTGCTTTGAGCTATGACACATGGCACTCTATTAAGGGCAATTGAATGAGACTCTTGTCTCAAATAAATATATAAAGTAAATTTAATTGATTATTAAAATGAAAGCTATGATTTATAATTCTGCTGTTTTTGAGGTCATTTATACTTTCAGTTCAGAACAATAATGTAAAAAACCTTTTATAAATAATTCTTGATGTAAGTTCATACCTGATTTCAGCAGATAATGAGTTGAAAGAAATAAAACCTAAATTGGTTCTCTTGCTTTCATAGTAGAAAACTTTGTTTGAATTAATTTTCAAAGAAAACTAGTCACTGAACTTACTTTTTTTTTCTTTCTTTTTTTTTTTTTTTTTTTTGAAACAGAGCCTCAAGCTATCCCCCTGGGTAGAGTGCCATGGCATCACAGCTCATAGCAACCTCCAACTCCTGGGCTCAAGCGAGTCTCCTGCCACCGCCTCCCAAGTAGCTGGGACTATAGGCGCCTGCCACAACGGGCGGCCATTTTTTGGTTGCAGCCATCATTGTTGTTTGACGGCCCCGGGCTGGGGATTCAAACCCACCACCTTAGGTGTACGTGGCTGGCGCCTTAGCCGATTGAGCCACAGGCGCTGAGCCCTTTTTTTTTTTTTTTTTTTTTTTTCTTTTTTAGACAGTCTCATTCTATTGCCCCAGGGTAGAGTACAGTGGCCTCAGCAACTCCTGGGTTTGAGAAATCTTCTTGGCTTAGCCTCGACATAGCTGGGATTACAGGCACCTGCCATGACTCCGGGTTAATTTTTCTATTTTTAGGAAAGGTGGAGTCTCACTCTTACTCAGACTGGTCTCAAATTCCTGACTTCAAGCAATCCTCCGGCCTCAGCTTCCTAGATTGCTAGGATTACAGGCATGAGCCACTGTGCTTCGCTGAACTCAACCTACTATTCATTTGTTTAGTCATCTGCCAAGAAACCAATAAGGATACAAACATGAGTTAGTCTCTAACATTTCACTTTTAGGGAATGGGGGCTTATTGAGGGGATGTCATTGGATGTTCAAAGATGGAAAAGGAAAAATTTCAGAAATGTATTTTGTTAATAGGATAAAAAGTCAAATAGTTTATGTGGTTCATCACAGTTCTGATCTATTTTGTCAGTAGTTTGACTATTGGTAGAAAAGAACTTTAAAGTTTTCATTTTATCAGGTTTATATGATTATATAAAAATAAAATTGCTATAATTGATGCTTTTCTAGGTGGCAATAAGCTGCAGTCGACAGGAAATAAATCAGACGACTTAAAAGGAACTGAATGTGTTAAAAGTACTCCTGTTACTTCTTCCGTCCAAATTCCAGAAGTAAAGCCAGACACAGTGTCAGAACCAGTCACACCTACATCTCTTGCTGCTTTGCAGAGTGATGTGCAGCCAGTGGGCCATGATTATGTGGAGGAGGTAAGCTGTTTGAAAATGCTATTGCTGTGAATTTAATTAGATAAAGGAAAAGGTGTCACTTAGTTGTAAGTATGCTTTACATGTGAAGTTAAATTATACTTAATTGTATTTTAGATTTAGGTTGCTTGTGAAAGGATATTAAAGGAATCTTTGTTATATAAAAGAATGCCCTTTAAACCTGCGTAAATGACATCACAGAGGTTTTTTTTGTTAATTTTCATGTATTCATTTTCTTGTTAATATTGTCACTATATTATAAATAACTTTCCATTTATTGACACACATTCTTATGCTCTCCAGCTATTATAAAGCATAAAATACTTAAAACTTCCGAGTAGCAAAATGTTGATGGAGAGAGCCAGTATTTTCCTTTTTGAACAATCACTTTTCTGTGTAAAATTAAGGTTACCAACCTAACAGAACCAGCTTATTTGGTTTCTCAAGTTTATTATAAAACTATTCCTATTTTATGGGTAAAGTAAACTCAGTTAAAATGGAGGAGTGAGGGCCCCCCCCCCAGAGGGACTTGAATAAATATTTTCTGTTAGGAGAAAATTCATACAATAGTGTAATACTATTTACTTGCACTTTATTATAGAACATGTGTAAGTTTTTGAGCTTCAGTGTCTACATCTATAAAATTGATACTTCTTGCAACAAAATTGTGAAGATTAAATAAGTGAAATAAAGTACCTAGCACAGTGCCTAACGTAGTAGGTTTGGGTAAATACTTATTCTTTCATCCTTTTTCTTTTCTTTTCTTTTTTTTTTTTTGAGGCAGAGCCTCAAGCTGTCCCCCTGGGTAGAGTGCTGTGACATCACAGCTCACAGCAACCTCCAACTCCTGGGCTCAAGCGAGTCTCCTGCCTTTGCCCCCCAAGTAGCTGGAACTACAGGTGACCGCCACAACACCAGCTGTTTTTTGGTTTCAGCCATCATTGTTGTTTGGTGGGCCTGGGCTGGATTCGAACCTGCCACCTTAGGTGTATGTGGCTGGCGCCTTAGCCACTTGAGCCACAGGCACCGAGCCCTTTCATCCTTTTTCTATCAAGGAAAATTACATATTATATTGAGTTCTTTGTTTACAACATGGACAACTAGGTTTATTTTATACGTAGTTCACAAACAATGCTAACTTGAAGTGTTATCTTTTAGAATAGTAAGATTTGGTTGTCTAAAAAAAGTAATTCTTGGACAACACACCCTAAAATCTAGCTGCTGCTTAATTAAGTAATCCTAAACTTTAGAGAATTACATTCAGAGCCAGTGTTAATAGTGTGCACACTTTGATCCATTATGGACTTCATTATAACATTTCAGTCTTATTTATCATCCTGATTTTGCAGTTAGAAAAAACTCGTCTTGATCTTCTGTGATTACATATATGAAATCCTGAGTTTTTTGAGAATTTTGAATATCAAAATACTGCTGTTAGTCATTTTTATTTCCATTTCCAAGAACAATACTTGGCCAGTAGCAGATATTCAGTAATTATTAAAGAACTTAAGGGATGTAGCTGCATTTAAATCTAAATGTTTACGTATAGGCAGCAACATTAAAATGAAGGATAATTGCAAAAGCAAATATATGCTAACACATGTGACGAAACTCCAGTTAACTCTGTGGCTCATGCCTATAATCCCAGCTAGCTGGGAGAGCCTGAAGGAGGAGGATTACTTGAGCCCAGGAGTTCAAGACCAGCCTTGACACCATGGTGAAATCCCATCTCTAAAATAATTTTGTATTTTAGTTAGCCCAGTATGGTTGCACATGCCTATAGTTGCAGCTACTAGAGATGCTGAGGTAGGAGGATTATTTGAGACCAGATGCTGGAAACTGCAATGATCTATCATCTCACACCACTGCACTCCAGCCTAGGCAATAGAGCAATACCACATCTCTTGTAAAACACAAAAGAAACAACAACAACAAAAAAAAAACAAGAATCCAGCATTTATTATCATTTCAAATTTTAACTATTGACAACTTTAACAAAAATAGATCGGGTTCATGAATGAAATCTTGAACTATAACATTTCTGTTAAGATTCTTGAATTTTTTTTCCTTGCCAAGGTACGAAATGATGAAGGAAAAGTAATTCGCTTCCATTGTAAACTATGTGAGTGCAGCTTTAATGATCCCAATGCGAAGGAGATGCATTTAAAAGGGCGAAGACACAGACTTCAATATAAAGTGAGGATTTCAGCTATTACTTTTTTTTCTTTAACAACTCAGAACATGTATACTAAACCACTCATCTAACCAAAATTTACCCAGTCCGTGAATTCCCATTGTAAGATTAACATGTCATGTTGCTAGACTTATTTGGAAGACTCAGTTGTTTGGTTTTTATTTATCACTATTATTGTTAAATGTAAGACAACCAGTGTGACTGTGTTATTGGTTTTATTTATTTTTGTGTGTATGTGTGTGCGTTATCAGTTTTAGTATGGCAGAATAAAGCATATTATTTGGATTAAGTAATATAAAGATAAGTGCTTCACAAAGAGTGTTTTTAAAAAGTGTTAAGTCTCCACTTACCTCCTTTATTTTGGCAGATTTCCCACAAAAATGAATTTTGTAATGAGTTGATACATTGGGAAATCCCATCATTTGTCTTAGGAATTCTTTATTGAACATACTTCGAAGTGCTAAGATAAAGCAAAGTACATAGATTCATGTTTTCTCTTTCAAACATGGAGGTGATAAAAATCAACAAAAAGAGTCTTAAGGGTAGTACTTTTATACAAAAAGAAACTTCAACCAAAACACAGACATTTAGAATTATCTACTATAAACAAGTACAAATGACCCTTAAACAACACAGTTGTTAGGGGCAGCAACACCCTTCCCTGGTGCAGTCGAAAATTTGCTTATAACTTGACTCCCCCAAAAACCTACTAATAGCCTACTACTGACTAGAAACTTTACTTAATGTAAATAGTCAGTTGACACTTATTTGACATGTTATATGTATTATTGAGTATGTCACAATAAAGTAAGCTAGAGAAAATAATGTTAAGAAAATCATAAGGAAGCAAAAACTACATTTATTATTATGTGGAAGTAGATCATCATAAAAGACTTCATCTTCATCATCTTAACATTGAGTAGGAGGAGGAAGAGAAGAAATTGGCCTTGCTGTCTGTCTTGGGGTGGCAGAAGTGGAAGAAAATCTGCAGCGTATAACTGAACCTGTGTAATTCAAACCCATGCTGTTCTAAGGTCAACTGTAAAATAAATTAAGTATCTGTCTATCTCCCTAAGGATTTCATATGATTTTCTATTGTTCAGTTTTAAGTTAGGTACTTTTTACATCCTAAGTATATAATTTTAAACTTCACTAACTAAAATTTTTTATTAATGTTTTCTGAATCTTTTCTGATTCAACTTAATTATGTATCAGTTTTGCTTTGTAATAGAAAATTTGATGAAGGAGTATGTGGCGTTGTATGATTGTTTGGGGCGCTACTTTTTAAAAGTGTCTTATTACATTAACAGAAAAAAGTAAATCCAGATTTGCAAGTGGAAGTAAAGCCTAGTATTCGAGCCAGAAAAATTCAAGAAGAGAAAATGAGAAAGCAAATGCAGAAGGAAGAGTATTGGCGAAGACGAGAGGAAGAGGAACGCTGGAGAATGGAAATGAGGTAATATCTTTAACTTTTAATATTCATAGCATGGTTGTTCTGGGTGTATGACTTCCAGTCAAAGCAATACAGGTTTATTTAATATACTTTCAGTTATCACTATTCAGGAAGATCCTAGGTCTAGGAAAGACATACATTCAAATTAAGTTATTGGCTATATTAGTATTTGACCATGGCCTTGGTATTAGGAGTTAAGTGGTAATTGGTATCTTATATATATTAAATATATGAAGTAATAGTTTATTATAAATAAGTGCCTTAGTTTAAAACAAGCAAAATAGAACATATAGTTATATTAAAATATAAAATGTCATGTTGAGATAGACTTCCTATCTTTAAACTGTACAGTTCACTAGTTTTCAGTATATTCTTTTTTTTTGAGACGGAGCCTCAAACTATCCCCCTAGGTAGAGTGCCATGGCATCACAGCTCATAGCAACCTCCAACTCCTGGGCTCAAGTGAGTCTCCTGCCGCCGCCTCCCAAGTAGCTGGGACCACAGGCACCCACCA
>CAUYQV010041450.1:0-16401 GCA_963574575.1 Galagoides demidoff
AGGTATTTAGGCAGAAATCCAGAAGATAAAACCAGTCACCAAAAAGGCAAGATAAAAATTCCTTCCTAACAGAGAGCACAAGTGTCCAGGCCCTGATTTAGGAAGAGATGGACGTGTTTAAGCCACAGCAAAAGATCAGAATTCCTAGTGAGCCAGGGACAGAACTGCATGGATGATAATTTGTCCCAGGACAGAAGTAAAGGAGAGGAAAAGAAGTGGACTGTGGTGTTTTGAACTCATGTCCAAAAATTCTTTCATACTCCTCCTTCCAAAAGATGGTGTTTAATTCCCTTTTGTGGAGAGTTGGTTAGAAGATAGTGACTTATAACAAACAGAATGTTGTGGAAATGACAATTGTGACTCCTGTAACAAGGTGTTGTGGCTTCCTCGTGCTTTTTCTCTGGATTATTTGCTCTGTTGGAAAGCAGGGACCATATTGTGAGGATAATCAGCCATGTGGAAGCTCCATGTGGTAATGAACAGAGGTCTCCCACCAACAGCTACCCATGTATGTGCCAACTATGTATGTGATTGAGCCACTGTGAGCTTCAACAAATGCTCCCTAAGTGACACCTGACTGCCACTTCCCGAATCAGAACCACCCTGCTAAGCTGCTCCCAAATTCCTGAACCAAAAATACTCGCAGGCAACTGTAAATATTTGTTACTATTTTATAGAGGGGAAGAGTATGGAAATGTCCCTCACATTCTCCTAATGCCGCCGCACTTCAGATATTAACTTTCTGGTGAGCACGGGTGGGAGGTGTATAGGAAGGTCTTCAGTAGTCCTGTCTAAGGAAGAATTATGCTCTCACTTTTGAAACGCTGAGCTTATTACAATAGCCATGGAGAGCTAAAAACAGAAACAAGATTGCATAAAGGGCAAAAATAAAAAGACGCTTCAAATAATGTTAAAAATAAGGCACTGAAACCAAGGAAACACACAAATTGTGTTTTTAAGAGTCAACTGGCCTCTCTAAGACTTCAAGAATGGTTTCTGTATTAAATATCCCATTACCAAAGACACAACGACTCAGAATTCTATCAAAACACTATGTCATAAAAGGTGTCTAGTCATAATACCATTATATGCCAGGCTGTCCACTTCACAGGTTAGCCTGGCCACTTTATGGTACTCATGCTTGACATGCTGGATGTGGAGAGATAAGTAATAAGACAAGCTATAGATTTCCCACTTAGACAGCTTCTGAACATCATTCAATTGAATTGTAAAGGCAACAATACACTGGGTGTCTTGGTTACGTGTCTCTGTCCCAAATGGATTTAGAACACCTTTTACATAGCAGATGAGTTTAAATAAAAAAAAAAAAAACTGGGCCGTGCCTGTGGCTCAGAGGAGTAGGGCGCTGGCTCCATATGCTGGAGGTGGTAGGTTCAAACCCAACTCTGGTCAAAAACTGCAAAAAAAAACCCCCACAAACATTTACATATATGAAAAATAATACAAAAAGTAATCACACAAAAATGACTAATCTGAATCATTATTATCAGGGTAAAGCTGATATATCATCTGGATGCATTATAGCATCCATTTGGGGGGGGTGTGGAAAATGTCTCCTCTCTACCTTAGCATTTTCTAGGACGCAGATATATAACACTGATGCAGGATAATTTCTAGCCTGCAAAGAGATAAGGCATTAAATAATATCAACTCACTTAAAACCCACCAATTAAACTAAAACTAAAGTCTCAGTGTCAGCATGTCTTTAAAACCTCCCCAGGATTTGACAGCCTTGTTTCTGTGGTGAAGTATCAGGGCTCAGCCTCTTGAGTCTTCTGAGGATAAACTAGTTCTTAATATGTTTATTTCCACAGTATTTATTCTATGGCTTTTTAAAATTCATAACAAGTGATCATACCATGATAAGTTTCTTTTAGGTAAAAAAAAATGGTGTTTACAAAAAAATTATAGAGTGTACTGTTTGAATAAATATAGATGATGACCAACTTTTTGGAAAACCTAACCAAGAAAATATACTAGGCATTCATTTCAGTATTTTACTCACAGAGAACCTGAAATCCTGAGAGGTAGAGTGATTTCCTCAAGGTCATATGACTAGAAGATAGAAATATGGTTCTAGACTTCTTGGGTTTCTATTACATAAAAAAAAAAAAAAGACACATCTAAGGTCTTTAGTGGCTCGGTGGCTTACACCTGTAATCCTTGCACTCTGGGAGGCTTAATGGGTAGGTTGTTCAAGCTCAGGAATTTGAAACCAGCATGAACAAAAGCAAGACCTAATTTCCTCTTAAAAATGGAAAAAAATCAGCCAGGCATTCCAGCAGGCACCTATAGTCCCAGCTACTGGGGAGGCTGAGGCAGGAGGATCCCTAGAGCCCAAGAGTTTGAGGTTGCTATGAGCTTTGATGATGCCACAGCACTCTGCCTTGGATGACAGAGTGATACTATGTCTCAAAAACATAAAGGTAAGGACTAAATTTCAAAAGTGATCTCTAATCACTGAATAGAACACACACAGTTACTTTTAAATTTATTTGCTGCATTTAAGATCAAGCTTAAATAATATGAAATCCATAAACAATTATGAAATATAATTGAAATTCTATTTCCCTTCCCTCATCTTAAATGCAACAGAACAGAGCAAGTAGCTGAAATATAAGGGAAATGCAAGAAACCTAGAGCATCAGCTTCAGATTTGGTTATGTCTAGTTAGATAAATATTATATTAAAACCAAAGTTTTTGTGCAAATATCACAACATTGGGGAGAAGAGTGTTCCCAAAGAGGGTGACCACGAACTCTGCTGAAGATAAAAAAGAGGATAGGGGAGAATCTATTTTTACTTGACAATTTTTATTTTGCGAAGATGTTTGCCCACATTATCAGTTGTTCATAACTTCTTAAATTCCTTAGAGTATATCACATCAAGTTCTGGCAAAAACTGTTGACCCTGACAAATACTGCTATATATTTTTTATTTACTCTTTTGCTCGGAGAAGATATAAATTTATTTTGAGTTTGATTTGTTCTTTGAATTATCATAATTCCCATGGTGGGGTGTGATTTTTTTTTTCCTCTGAACAATTCTTAGAAAATATTACATTCTCCTTTAGAGAAACACAGTAGATAGTGTAAATGAAATATAGGCTGCACATGAATATATTAGCCCAGTGAATTTTAAACACGACAAAGCTTTACTCATTTCAACTTAGAGCTCAACAGCTGGGATTTGAAGGTATGTTTAAAGACAATTACATTAGCTTTAGGTCTGTATTCTAAGCTAAAATATTAGACTTGGAAAGCAAAGGAGGAGGAGGGTGGGAAAAAGAATATACCCAGAGTAGGTCAGAGGGAGAGAGAATGAATATTACCACAGGGGTGGTGAGAAAAGAACGTAACAATTTAAAGCCATAAAATGTTGAGTCCTGGGGGACAGATGTCACCTTGGATAGAAATCAGAAATAACCAGACTGTGGTTTCCCTTACAGAAGAAAGCAACTTTGTGAGGTAACATGGACATCACAGTTTGGTCTGGCTTTCCCTGTTGTGAAGCAATGTAGCCCATCAATAACTGGGGGGGAAGCTGCTGAAGGGGGCCCTGGGAAAGGTATAGATGGTTTGAGTTTCTGCACCAAAAACTATAAAACATGTTGAAGGAACATGACAATGTTTAAGGCTGATTCTGACCAGGACACAGTAGATGGAAGATCCCTAGGGCTGGCAAAACCCCATCCATGTGACCTCCAGCTACTTTCTTAGTCCAATTTGTTTGCCCCATCTATAACACAGAGGTGACAATATTAGCCATAGTAGAGCTGCTCTGAATCCAGTATAAATTATATGTTATATTTAAAGTACTCAGTAGGGAAAAAGGGGGACAGTAGTTCTTGTTATTAACTTTATCATTACCACCATTAGTGATGAAAAGGTTGCCTAGGACACTAAGTCATGTTTTGATATTAAGAAATATAAAATCATAGTTACTCATAGTTAATGATAATATATTAAATGGGTGATACAGTTATTTTCCACCCTTTCTAAAATTCTCTAATTCAAATACAGTAGAACCTCCATGGTGGGCCACCTCCTTACATTGACATGCACCACGTGTACCTACCTATCAGTACAGGAGACCTAGTTCCTTATGTTGACCCATTTGTTACAGTCACTTGGATGGTCAACTTAAAGAAGTTCTACTGTATTAGCAATAGACTTGGCAAAAATACAGAAAAAAATGTTTATATACATTACTTATCTATCAATGGCCATAGAGAGAACAGACAAGACTGATTCTAAGAGTATACTGAGATAAGAAAATAGCCATCTATCTTTATTTTTTTTAGTTGTTGGGGATTCATTGATGGTACAAAGAACCAGGTTACATTGATTGCATTTGTTAAATAAAGACCCTCCTTTAATTGTGTCCCACCCCTAAAAGATGCCACATACTGTGAACCCCCCATCCCTGGACTCATTCCCTGTCTCTGCCCTCCCTTCCCCCACCATGTATTAGGTCATTAAGTGTCCCCATATCAGAATTGAGTACATAGGATTCATGCTTCTCCATTCTTATGATGCTTTACTAAGAATAATGTGTTCCGCTTCTATCCAGGTTAATACAACAGATGTAAAGTCTCCATCTTTTTTTTTTCTTTTTTTGCAGTTTTTGGCCGGGGCTGGGTTTGACCCCCACCACCTCTGGCATATGGGGCCAGCGCCCCACTCCTCTGAGCCACAGGCACCACCCTAAAGTCTCCATATTTTTAAATGACTGAATAGTATTCCAGGGTATACATATACCATAGCTTATTAATCCATTCCTGGGTTGGTGGGCATTTAGACTGTTTTCACATTTTGGTGATTGTAAATTGAGCTGCGATAAACAGTCTAGTGCAAGTTCCTTACGGTAAAAGGATTTTTTTTTTCTTCTGGGTAGATGCCCAGTAATTGGATTGCAGGATCAAATGGGAGGTCTAGTTTCAGTTCTTTGAGGGTTCTTCATACTTCCTTCCTCTTTCCATTTAAGTGTAAACCATTATTTGAGAATAAAGGAAATTGGCTGGGTGTAATGGCTCACTCCTGTAATCCTAGCACTCTGAGAGGCTGAGGCGGATGGATCCATTAAGTTCAGAAGGGAGATGAAGACCAGCCTGAGCAAAAGAAAGACCCCACCTCTACAAAAATTGAAAAACTAGCCAGGTGTGGTGGTGGGCATCTGCAGTTCCAGCTACTTGGGAGGCTGAGGCAACAGGATCATTTGAGCCCAAGGCCTTGAGGTTGCTGTGAGCTTTGACACCATGGCATTCCCCCCAGGGTGACAGAGTGAGACACTGTCTCCAAAAAGAAAGAGAGAGAATAAAGAAAACTGTGACCTGCTCTCTTCTTAGTCATCTTCGTAACAAAACTAAACAACATCACTTCTGATCTTCTGACCTGATTTTATCCATGACAGAAATGCCAGAAGGCAGGGCTGCTTGTGGCATTCTTTCTTCCCCATTACCGCTATTTTCTTTTTTCTTTATTGTTATTGTATAATATATGGCCCACTGAAAGAAAAGAGGATGAAGGTATTTTGGTTGCATTGAAAGAAGCCCATGCCCTTCACTTATTAATAATTGCAACAGACATTACTACCAAGTCCTGACTGTTCACCAGTCACTGTGCTAGTCACTAGTTGCTAACTAGTCACTAATTCAAGCTCAACTTAGCAACTACACCTAAAGGTAGATTTTTCTTCTTATTGACACAAACATTTGTACATATTTAAGGGTACATGTGATATTTTATTGCAGGCATACGATGATCATGTCAGGGTATTTGGGTTATCCATCAACTTGAGTATTTATCATTTCTACATGTTGGGAACATTTCAAGTTCTCTCTTCTAGGTATTTTGAGATACCACACCCAGAATTTTTCTTTCTTTTCTTTTCCTTTCTTTCTTTCTTTCTTCTCTCTCTCTCTCTCTTTTCTTCTTCTTCTTCTTTTTTTTTTTGGTAGAGATAGAGGGTTGGGGAGGTTTGTCTATCTCACTCAGGCTAGTCCCAAACTTTAGAAGGCCTCTGCCTTCTAAATGTTCTGGGATTACAGGCATGAGCTACCACACCCAAGTAGATAATTTGAAATATATATTATTGCTGCTATGGAACATTAAAGCTTATACATTCTAATTGTTTGTTCATACTCACTGTCCAAACTCCCTTCATCTCTACTTACACACCCTTCTCTGACGCTAGTTATCGGTCTTTCTACTCTCTAAGAAGTAGGTTTTGAGGTTCTTGAAGCCATATTTTTCTCATGGGCTATGATCTTATTCACAATAGGCTATACTAAGGCAGTGGCTCCTGATATTCTAACACTATGGTTCACTGACAGAAATACTGTCAATGTATTGAAAAACTCAATACACATGAGTTTTAAACAAGTTATTTTGGCCCACAAAATTATGAACTCCTTAAATCCATAGACTAAATCATAGATATCTTGATATACCCAATATCTATCACTACATATAAGAATATAGTAGATGCTTAATAAATTGTTATCAAATGAATGAATAAAGTAATAAATGAAGAGTATATAAATATTTTCCAAGGAATCAAAAATTCTAAATTAAGTAATCTCTTCTAAAAAATATTATATGCCACTATACCAAGACGAGAAGGCATTATTAGCAAAGTTCCCTAAAGCTACCATCTGAAAACTATTGATGAAACCAATCAAAAGCATTTGGCTAAAATACTTTTAAAAATAAAGTTTGTGGCCATTTATATGAGTAGACTTTAGAGATGTCATGATGTAATAAGGAAACAATTATCAAGCCTAAATCAGGAAAAATTATTAGTCTGTTGATAAAAGTAAATCAAATGTTCTCAATATCCGATTCCTGCTCTGAAAGCAGCTAGCTATGTGAACGTGGGCAAATAAATTAATCTCTTACTGAATTAATCTTCAGTTTTCTCATCCTCCCAAAGACAGAGTGGACTGGATGAGATCACAACTTTGACAATCTGTGAATCTCTCACAATTGAAGAAAGATTTGCTGCAATGGCCTGCTATGTTAACCATTGGCCAGATTTTCAAAACTCCTTAGAAAAGAATAAAGCACATCTTTGTACTGTAGCTCAAGTTTATCTTGAGTTGTTTGTTTTGACAGTAGTTTCACTACAACAAGAGAAATGTATTTCTAGTTAGGTTAATATTTTTCCGGTATAGATGTCACATATGGGCAAGCAATACAGTTGAAACCAGGGAGTTTACACTGATCTTAGTTTCTTTTTACTTAAGTAGGTCAAACCACATACACTGTGCTGTGTTCACATCTTTTTAAATCTATTAACAATATTCTTTCTTCAGATACTCCTCCTCCATGAAGCCTCCTTCCTTTTCTGCATTAGAACTATTTTTAAAGCATTGGTCTTGGACAGAACCCTCAGGTAGGGCAAAGTTTAATCACTACCTCGTTATGGATTTTTAATTTTGACCTCTAGGTACAGACAGGCAGGAAATGAAAAGATATTCTGCTTCCCAGGGATGCCAATCTGGAACAAAATTGAACATAGGTGAGGCCAGTCTTTGGCCTGCCTCTTCAAGATGACTCTCACGACACAGATGCCCTCCTTCCCCTCCCCCCCTCTGCTGAAAGTCTCCCATCTTCTGCCCTAGGGTAGAATCCAATGTCACACCTCAGGTAAATTAACTTCAGAGAGTTCACTCTTTGAGTAAAGTTTCTTCTTTATTCCTTTTCTCTTATTAAAGAAGTTGAACTTCGAGGGAGTGTGGGGTAGAGATAAGGAATCCGTCTCCCCCCCCCCCATGACTATAGAACACACAGTTGGGAGGCTCTATAATAGAGCACGGCAAGAGAGACCAGGATTAGAGTTTGGGAAACTTGGAAACTGATTGTACCCACCAATTATCTGTGTGACTTTGGAAAAAATCAAAGAAATTGTATATAAAAACGAGATGGCTGAGCTAGGTCTATAATTTTCTAATACTGTTTATCATGTATGAGGAAAGTTGGCTCTGAATAACTGGCTTCCTGACAGAAGATGATATTTCAGGAGATAGTAAGACTTCTTTTTGTTTTAATCTGAGAAGATCTGATTTTTTTTTTAAGAAGATACAATTTGTGAGGTTGTCCGGAAAGCATCCGGCCCATACGTGCCTTTATTTTTATGTTGCCTGGCTGGATACTTTCCAGACAGCCCTCGTACACATCGTACAATTCAACCTTTGAAAAATTTACAGTTACATTGTCTTTTGTATATTCACAACGCTGAGAAACCCTCACCATTATCTAATTCCAGCATATTTTCATCACCCCAAAAAGAAACCACATACCTGCTAAGAGTCCCTCCTTCCTTACACTTTCCCAACCCCTGCTCTGTATAAACACTGATCTAAGTTTTGTCTATAGGGATTTGTCTCTTCTGGACATTCCATATACATGGAATAATACAATACGTGGCCTCTGCGTCTGGGTCCGTTCACTTAACACAGTATGTTTAAAGTTAATCCCTGCTGTAGTATCAATACTTCATTTCCTTTTATGACTGAATAATACTCCATGGTATTATGGGTCTACCACATTCTGTTCCTTCATTCCTCAGTGAGTGTTTGGATCATTCATACGCTTTTGCTATTATAAATAATACTGGTATGAACATGTGTGTACAAATCACTGCTATTTTGGTCAATGCAATTTGCAAGTTCTCTGGAAAAAGCTTTGCAAGAAGTCTTCCATCTTCAGTCTTTCACTGTTTTTACTGGATACAAAACTTTGGCATCCTTTTCTCTATGAAGGACGCTCAGAGAGCTGTGATAAAGAAAATATTTAATGCATTATTGAGTCAACACCTTAGCAAATTTACCTATATACTGCTCACCTCTAAACCTGTCCTATATGCCACTTCCCAATCCACCCGCCTCAGCCTCCCAGAATGCTAGGATTACAGGTGTGAGCCAACAGGCCCTGCCTAAACCCACTTTTTGACCCAGCAACTCACTTCTAGGTATTTACCCAAAGGAAAAAGAGACATTTTATATATATATATATATATATATATATATATAAAAGACACTTGCATGCTAATGTTTATGGCAGCCCAATTCAAAATTGAAAATATGTGGAAACAACCCAAGTACCTATGAATACAGGAGTGGATTAATAGATTGTGGTACATGTATACCATGGAATACTATTCAGCCATAAAAAGATGGCAATCTAGTATTTTTTGTAATGACTTTCATGGAATTGGAGACCATTCTCCTCGGTGAAATAGCTCAAGAATGGAAAAACAAACACCACAAGTACTTAATACTGAATTAGAACTAGTAAATCAATATTTAAGTACATATAAGGAAGTGAAACTCAAAGGAAATGAAGTCCATCAGCGAGGGACGAGCACCAGGGTAAATTCTCACCTAACTGGTGCAATCCACATATTGTAGGTAAAGTTCACACTTACAACTTTGAATTAAAAAGTACAAAAGCAAAATATGTAACCACAATGTGTTTACCCCTGTACTAATCTGAAAAAAAAAGAAAAATTTTAAACTAAAAAGAAACAGACAAAACTAATGTATTATGTTTTATGTAACCAAAAATTTCCACATCAACATATAAACAATACAAAAATTACTCATGAGGCATTTTGCATTCAATACCCTAGGGCAGAGACATGGACCCAGAAAGGAAGGTGAAGAGAAGATGGAGGCAGAGAAGTGTGGCATCTACCAGCCAAACACCAGCAAAGATTGCTGCCACCACCAGAAAGCCAGGAAGGAGCTGGCATCACTCTATCTGGAGGGAGCACAGCCCTGCTGACAACTTGATTTTAGACTTTTAGCCTCAAGAGCTGTAAGGCAATGAATTTCTGTTGTTTTAAGCCACCCGGTTCATGGTAATTTGTTACCACAGCCCTAGGAAAGCATTACAATTCAGATTTTGGCAATTCAGTGGGTACTAACCACTTATCAAGTGCTCAGTAGCTACCTGTGGCTGGTTTCTGCACAGTTTAAAAACCTTCGCAGGGGCCTTCTTTTGTGGCCATTTTCCCAACCTTGCTGGAGAAATGGAAACCTTGAAAATATTTCTTAATTCAGATCTGAAGAGATGAGCCCTTTCCCTTGGAATCAATTGTTTCCAAAACAAAATAATGTTACCTTCCTTAAGGTGAAGTATTCTTGATTACTTTATAAAGACACAAAGCAACCCGGCAATCCACTAGGGGTTCTGCAAAATATGAAAACGTTTTTCTTTATTCTCTCAAAGCGCAGAACTTGCACATAATAACATGTATATTACTGTTTACCAAAATGATGAGTAATTGAGCTCTATTTGTAGGCTCAAGGGATGCTTTTCTTTTCATCTGTCCAAAGATTCTATAACATACTTCTATTTCTCTTTAAAGTAAAAGAAATATCATCTTTTCTGCATTCATTACATTGGAAAATAGAAATAGGGCACAGGCCAATATCACGCTTGTTGGTGGTTCACAGGCAATGAAACAAGGCTTCTCAGAAAAATTAAATTATTTCAATACTCAGGACACCTCTTCAATATAAAAATGCTTCCTTTCATATCACTGGGTATTCACATGGTGCTCTGAAAGCCAGGCTGACTAGGGTAAAATGGTAGCAAGTACACCAGGAGAAAAACAACCTCTTGGATTATGAATAGGAAGCCTCGGATCTAGCTTTGCCATTAGTGTCAGCAGCTATACAACCTGAGCATGTTACTTAGCTCTCCAATTCTCAGATGTAAAATCGGGATAATGACAATTTTTGCCTGACTTGTCTTTTAAGAGTGTTTAGTGTACTTTCCAACCTTTCCTGAGCATCAGAATCTCCTGGAGGGTTATTAAAACACAGACAAGCCCACCTACAGAGATTCTAATTCTCTAAGATCAGGGCTGGGACCCAAGAGTTTTCATTTCTAATAAATCACCAGGTGATACAACCATTGGGTCACAGCACTTTATAAAATGGGGGGGACTTTAAGAAGACGGGGACTCTATTTCAATAGGATATAGCCCAACAGTGAAAAGCCCATGCTTTAGAGGTGGGCAGACCCAGTTCAAATGTGTCACTTAGGACTTACACAAGCTCTGGTTTCTTAGGCAGCTCATGTAACCCCTCATCTATGAAATGAGGGCAACGCATCTCTCAGAGCGTTGTTGAGAGGTTAAATAGCACAGCGCACATGTGAATGTGGTGCTATCTCTGGAATATAAATGCCCAATGAATTCTTACTCTGTCTTTTTTTTGAGACAGTGTCTCACTATGTCGCCATTGGTAGAATGCTGTGGCGTCACAGCTCACAGCAACCTCCAACTCTTGGGCTTAAGCAATTCTCTTGCCTCAGCCTCCCAAGTGGCTGGGACTATAGGCGCCCACTACAACGCCCCGCTATTTTTTGTTGCAGTTGTCATTGTTGTTTGGCGGGCCCAGGCTGGGGATTCGAACCCGCCACCTTAGGTGTACGTGGCTGGCACCTTAGCCGACTGAGCCACAGGCGCCGAGCCTCAGCAAATATTTTATAGTCTGACAAGAGCTAAACAAATGAAGAGCATCATTAAGGAAGGGTGGAGCCGCTTCATCATTCAGCGAAGTTCTCCACACAGGTGAAATGTCTGGTTAAAACTCAGCAAGGAGGGGTTAAGAGCGCGGAACCATGCAGTAGATGCTACCAATACGCCCTGCATAGTTCATCACGAGGACATTAGAGGTTTCAATGTGTCGTTTTCTTTCTATTAGTCACTGTGGTTGTAAAATGCCTTTAAAAAATCCTTCCTCATTTTGAACTACCAGATCCTTCTCTTTTTGGAAGTCCTGACCCTTTTTTATCTTGATGAATTTCTGGGACCCCCTCACAGAAACTTCCTCAGGTCTTCCCCAGTTCTAAGACTGGAGGTGGATGTCACCAAGTGACACCTGTCCTAGGTAGACCATAAATGTTCTGGCTGTCACCAACATGGAAATAAATGATGTTCACTGGTTTGCCGCTGCTGCTAATAATATTAACAGCAACTGATACTTAGTCTGCATACTAATAAGACAGACACCTTCCTAAGTGCTCTACACACATGCACAAAGCTCAACCAATTTAGGTATTTAATATTTATAGGTATTTTTTATTATATCCCCATTTTATAGATGGGGTGACATTTCAAAAAGGCAGGGAAAGGGAAAAAGATGTACTACACACTCTGCTATACAATCTTCAGCCACTGAAGAAAGGCCCAAAACTAATGTCCTACGAAACTGATATCAGCATCACCATCCTCATCAATCCCATAACAGTAACTATGTTAACGTAGAACTAAGCTAGAGTCTAAATCAGAATCTCCTGGAGGGTTATTAAAACACAGACAAGCCCACCTACAGAGATTCTAATTCTATAAGATCAGGGCTTGGACCCAAGAGTTTTCGTTTCATTTCATAATCACCAGGTGATACAACCATTGGGTCATAGTACTTTATAAAATGGACTCTATTTCAATAGGATATAGCCTAACAGTGAAAAGCCCATGCTTTAGAGGTGGGCAGACCCAGTTCTGGCAGGTCCTCAATCCTGCATTAAAAGACTCAGTGAATAATAGCCAACATTAATCAGTGTTTGCTACGTTTCATCCAAGTGCAAAGAATATGTACATGATCTCGATCCTCATACATACTCTAATGAAGTGAGTACAGTTATGTCCCCCATTTTACAAACAGAAAAAATAGCAACCCCTAGCTAGGGGTAGACAGGCCTCGATCACACATCTCATAAGTGGCAGACCTTTCTGTGTAACGTCGGAGTCCACGTTCTCCACCACCAGCCCTGCTGCGTCCCCAGCTGGGATTTCTGGCATGGAATACCATCTGCCACAGACTATTTGTGCACCTGCCATCCTTGAGCTTTGGGGCAGCATCACTGATCCCACATTGCAACAGAGAATTACCACACCTTGATATTAAGTACCTATAATTTTTATGAATGGATTAATAAACAGTAGTCTATGTACACTATGCAATACTACTCAGCCATAAAAAGATGAAGACTTTACATGGGTAGAGGTGGAGAACATTCTACTTAGTAAAGTATCACAAGAATGGAAAAGTAAGTATCCAAAGAACTCCATAATAATATGAAACAAGCAGAGGAACAAATACACACCCCAACACACGAGAAAAACACAATTAAACTCAATCGGGGGAAAGGGAAGGTGGGGGAGGGAACAGGGGAAGAAGGATGAGAACTGGTGTGCTCTTACCTAATAGGCCCAAGGTAAGGGTATGTGCCACATCTCCTGGGTGAAGGGTGGAACTACAGCCTGGATTCTACCTAACAAACACAAACAATGCCACCTAATAGTCTGTACCCTCACAGTAATCTTTCAAAGGTACATACAATGCTTAGATTTTCACCTGGCTGTTTTTCTTCCCTCTATCATTTTTTTTCTTGGATACAGTATGTCCTAGACTCTATCAGTAAGGAAGTCTTATTTGTGGTTGGGACATCCAGTGTGGCTGAGCAAATCTAAGGAGCCATTAACAATTTCGCTTCAGGACAGGTCTTAAATTGAGCATCGCTAAAAACTTTGGTTTGTATGCCTGTAAATATCGGCCTGCCTACAGGGATGTAAGATCAGTACCAGTTTCTCTGTTTACCACAACATCCTCATTACTGATTAATATTTTCCCCGGGAAGTGGATTTAAATACTAAATTGATGTGGAAAAGAAGTTTTCCATTTGCTATTTATTATTTTCGAGGCATACATTGTCCATTCTTTTCCTTCATTTTCATCAATGAAGTCAGGGTATTTTAATCCAGTTATTAGCCCTCTTCTTGGCTAAATCTACCACTTGGGCTTCATTTCACAGCCACGGTTATGAGAGAACCCACAGGACAGGTGAAATCCATGCTTTGGCTTCAGTCAGTGTGATTGCAAAAGCACTGGCAATCCAGTTTCTTAGAAGGAGAAACAATAAAAGCAGAGGTCACTATAGGACTGTTTTTTTGCAGTAAATAAATGAAAATTGGCATTTACTCAACTCCCTTTTGGTCTTAATTGAATATTTGCTACTTTCGCAAGAACAGAGGCAGAACTAGGCTTGCTATCTGCCTAGAACTCTGGAGTATTTGAATGTTGCCTGTTTTTCTGTTTATTCTGGGGGAAAAATACGGGAGTCTTAAGACGTGAAATATCCCTGAGTGCACAGTGAGGTCAGGCCCTGAAACTAACCTCCGTGTGCTCTTCCCATCCTGGTGGAGATACATATATGGGAATTACCCGAAGGGAAGATGTTTGAGGTCTGCTCCTGAGCTTTGCGGAAATATTTTGATTCAGCGGGAAAATCATGTGCATTTGGTTCTATCATCATCAAAAACAAATACTGGGAGCTTATAGTGCGTATTTGTGCTTTCAAAACTTTAGAATAAGCCCAAAGCAGATAACTGACTTCACACTTAGTGATAAGAGATTTCCTGAGCCTGATACATCTTCTGAAGACCAACGAGCACTGAGTATTCGGATTGCAGGTACTAGTCTCTAGTTTGAATTTTTTTTTTCCTTTTGTAGATTCATCCTGTGATTGACCATTCCACCCAGGGCTTCTTCTTGTTGCACTTTTTGTGAACACTCACTCATCTCAGAATGCCTCCCAGGAATTATAAAGGACCTTTTCTCCACTGTTCACCCTCCAGATGCAGCTGCCCCAACGGCATAGATAGTGCAAAATCAACACCACGTATTTGGAGAGGATGCACGTTCTCCAAAAGAGATAATTGCTGAAGTTGGTAAACTGCACCACAGACATGGGAATAAATTTAGCCTCCATGAAACCAAGATCCGCTGAGAACGCATCAGGCGTACGTTTTTGCACTCATTCACAGGGAGTCTTTAAATGTCTTCACGCCTTTTGCCGCACATGAACATATGGACCAGCCATTTTATTCTTTCCTTCAAACGCTGCCAATGTGAACAGAATCAGTGACACATGGTAAGGCATAAGACCTATGCGAAATTTCGTATTAGTTGAATAAAATTCCAGGCTCGGCTCGAACCCTATCGGCATATATGCCTGCCTTTCAAACCATGTGCACAGCTAGAATGATAATTTTTTATACTTGAAAGGACTTTAGAAACCATCTGTTCAACCCCCTCTTTTTACAGAGGTGTAAACTCCATTTCAGAGAGGCAAAACCTACTTGTTCAATATCTAGTTAATAATAAAACTGAAAAATAGTAAAAAGAGTAACTATCCAGTTGCAGGACGCCGATAATGTTTAGGGACATAATCACATAGCAGTTTGTGTACACGTATCTATGCGAGCTCACACAACATACATGGATGTAGATATAAAAGCTGTGTTTCCTGCTGGGTTTCTTCCTGACTACACGGGCGCTGCCTCTCTGCTATTAATTGATGTGTGCATGTTGTGGGTGTGGACTTTTCCACAAGCAGAAGCTGAGAGAAGGAGTTCTGAGCAGTAAAGTTTATTTGATCCTAAGAAGCAGAAGTAAAGAACTAAAACACAGAAAGAGCTCCAGGGAGCAACTGGGACCCGTCCTACTAAGGACTCCTAAGAAACTATGTCCAATGTGCCTAAGAATTGTCTTGCTTTAGGACAAGACACTGAGGCATTTATTTACTGATTCTCATAACCCAGCGGGTGGAGACTATCCCCAAGGATGGGGTTTACTTCTCATAGATCCCCATGCTGGTAGACTCCTAAGAAATCCCTGTAGCAGAAAAATACAGAAGGGAGCGGTCTACCCCAGCTGTACTTAAAAGTCAGAAATGGACAAGGAGGTTTTGTGCCCAGAGCATCTGATACAGCGCTCAAGGCACAAAACAAATTCTAAAACTTTAGATATTTACATCTGTTTAAAAAAACCCCTATATGGATTAGCCTCATAGATGGCTACTTCACCGAGTTAGCACAAAGGTGACTATAGAATATTCCAGGTCCACTGTACGTCTTGAAGATCTGTTCTCTTTCACTAATGACTGAGCAGGAAGCAGCATTCATTCATTCATTTATTCAACATCTATTTACTAAATGGTACTATGTACCTGGCATTTTCCAGGAGCTGGGGATATAGCACTGACCTAAAACCAAAACAAAACAAAGAGATCTGCCTTCACAGAGCTAACAGTCTCATGGGCAAAGATACTTTGTATAATAACAAGCAAGGAACACATGTCAGTATTGAAAAGAGCTCTGGAGAAAAATTGAGTAATAAGAAACATGTAAGATATTGTTGAAAAGGAATATTGCTATTTTAATTTATTTACTGAGGTCAAAAAAAGCCTGGTCAACTGTATGACATTTGAGCACAGATCTATAGAAAGTTACAGGGTGAGTCATCGGGACATTCGAGGCAAGTGTGGTCATGACAAAAGGCAGAGTTTCTTTTTTTTTTTT
>CAUYQV010041452.1:0-42499 GCA_963574575.1 Galagoides demidoff
GCCTGTGGTCCCAGCTACTTGGGAGGTGGAGGCAGGAGACTCGCTTGAGCCCAGGAGTTGGAGGTTGCTATGAGCTGTGATGCCATGGCACTCTGCCCAGGGGGATAGCTTGAGGCTCCGTCTCAAAAAAAAAAAAAAAAAGAAAAAGAAAAAATGAAACAGAAGCTCTTTTTTCCACTGGGAATTTTTCCCCTTGCCTTAAGTGTGGTTTGTAAGAAATGATTTCCAGAGAGATGGCAGCCATCTTGTAAGCCTGCAAACACAAGCCTATTTTGAGCCCAGGACTGGGCAGAATGCAGGGACACAAAAGAAATAGACGTTATGGTCCCTGAGCCCAAAGAGCCTATAATACAGAGTATCAAGACATGCACACGCGAATTAACTTGAGAACAATTACAAAACAACTTAGAGTATCACTCGGTGCCAAATAACGCAGCACCAATGGCAGTCCTCCAGAATCCACTGGTGGTGACTTCCTCCTGCCAATTCTTCTTGCCAATCCATTTAAACTGATGAAGTTTTTAGGAAAGATATGGCATTTAGAGTAGATCCTACTCTCAAATTCTTATATTTTGAAAATATATTGCTGACCCCCATTTAAACACCAGCAATGACTTTTACTTGGAAAGGAAATGCAACGGGAAAAAACACTGGGCTGAACATTGGCCTTGGGTCTTGGCAAAGCCACTTAATAGCTGTGTAATATTGTGAAGATCACTTAAACATCTGGAATACTGGTTCCCTAAGTCATTAATATAAATTGGGGATAATGATTCATTCAACAAATATTTAATGAGAACTGAATAAGTGTTGGATACTGTTCTAGGCAATGAAAAGATACAGCAATGAAAAAAAGAGACTTCATGGTAGGTAGATATACTAATGTATACTGTAGCAAGATATAATAGGTAGATAGACTAATGTATACTATAGCGAGATGTAATGAGTCCAATAGAAAAGCTACCATAGTAGGTAGATATACTAATGTATACTATAGCAAGATGTAAGATATACTAATGTATACTATAGCAAGATGTGAGATATACTAATGTATACTATAGCAAAATGTAATAATGAGTCCAATAGAAAAGCAGGAGAATCTGTAAGGAGGATAAAAGGTACGGCAGGGAACTGGGCAGGGGAGCTGCTCATTTGTATAGAGCAGTCAAGAAAGTGTCCTTGATAAGTGTTTTGCCTTTCCTTGGTCCACGTGTTTGTGTGTGTGTGTGTGCACATGGCAAATCCTGGCCTGCTTATCATGGAGGAGAAGGGAGGAAATCAAAGAGCACTTGATAAATTGCTCAGCACTATGGGAACATAAGGTATTATTATCATTGTTATTATTATGGATTAAATCTAAAATCCTTAGCTTGACATTTAAAATCTTTACAATACAGTCTTCCCACCTACCTTTCCAGTTTTATTCCCTCTCCCCTGTACATAAGTTCTAAATAAAATTTTCACTCATTTAATCCACTTGGCAATTACTGAAGTGCCAGCTCGTGTTGCTTCTCTTGTTTCTTCTAAGTCCTTTATGATTTCACTTTTTTAAATAAATTCTGTGTCACCAATGAAATGTTAAACTTCTCTATAAATTCCTTGAACATAAAAGGTATTGAACAATATGTAGAAGATATTAACAATATTTATTGATTTTATTTGATATGCTGATTTAATGTCTATCACCACTCTGAAAACTATCACTCCATTTGGAGTTTGGTACTTGGCTCAGTTTTGCATGAGTTTTGAATTACCTTAACCCTGTTTATCATGGAAATGTGTTTGTTTAAGTAGCAGAACTTTTAAAACTTCTGTATTGGTAAAGAGGGCCTTAATTTGTGGTTAGGACTTCCCTAAACTATCGCCCCAGTGCTAATCAAGCTCAAGCCAGCTCTGAATCTTGTATGTCTTCTGTGTGACCTTTTCGTGACTTTGGGGGTATTTCTTGCCAGTACTCATGTGTTATTATTGTCGCTTGAGTAACTATCCTGTGAGGTTTTGAGTTGAAATATGTTCCTGGCAGTCTGCGAAATCAAGCAGAAATAAAGAATGAATAAAGTACAGAAGAAATTGTAGACTAAGTATTGAATGTGGTTTTGATAGACAGAATAATGACCCTCTTATGCTATCTACATCCTAATCCCTAGGACCTTTGAATATGTTACTTACACAGCAAAAGAGACTTTGCACATGTGATTAAGATGAGACTACTAAGCCTGGGAGATTATTCTGGATTAGACCAACTATCATCAGAAGGTCCTTCTAAGGAGGATGCTGGAAGGTTGGAGTCAGAGAAGATGAGACAAATTAGAGGTTGGAGTGATGTGGGTACAAACCAAGGAATGCAGGCAGCCTTTAACAGCTGGAAAAGACAAGGAGCAACAAACTGCACCTCACTGTCTCCAGAAGGAACACATAGTCCCTACTAGCCTTTTGATTTTAACCTGAAAAGACCTATTTTCAGACCCAGAAGTCTGTAAGATACCAGTAAATTTCTGCTGTATTAAGTTGATGACAGTTTGTTATAACAGCAACGGAAAAATAATATGGTAATATAGTAAAAACATCCCTGAACTAGAGCTCTGTCACAACCTAGCCCCTACCACATGTGTGTTAATTGCATAATTTTAGGAAGATCACCTCATTTTCCTTTTCTGTAAAGTGTGATTATATCTGCCTTACTGTGTTGTTACGAGGGCAGATGAAATTATTCATGTGAGTACTTTTAAAGGTATCTCATGTTATACAAACGTTAGGTGTATAATGTTGGCTTACAGTTTTCGTAATGAGGAAAACTGGAATAAAGGCATCTGTCTTTAGCACTCTGATCACATCAACCACTGCTGCAATTAAAATATGGTTTTAAAAGTGGCCTAGAGTAGGGGGAGCCCCCCAGTTCCCTTGTCACAATCTTCTCTCCATCAACTAAAATGAACATGGCTAGCAGCCAACTGTACCGTGCTTCACCCAAGAACCAAGACACGGCCTAAGAATCTTTTCTGACCCACCTTCACCAAGTAACTATCAATCAACTAGAGCTGGTATAGAAGAAGAAACTTATTTAAAAATCTCTGACCTAGTTGCTCAGAAAGTGTCTTCTCTCACCTGAGAGCTGGTGAGAAACGCAGAGGTTCAGTCCTCACCCCAGACCTCCTGAATCACAGTCAGTGCTGTAACACAGGTGAATCCTGAGTACTAGTTACAATACCTTTTAAAGTGGTTCAAATCCCAGCTGAGCAGGTTACTAACGCGTGACCTTAAGCAACGTGTCTGATCATCTAAACCTGTTTTCTCTCATCCACCAAGTGGGGAACAATGTCCACCTCAGCGGGGCTGGGGTAAGAATTGGAAAGGCTGCGTATAACGCGTTTGTACAGAGCCTGCCAACCAATACTCAGTAATATTTCTTTGTCTTGTACCGTTTTGCACCATGGTTGCTAACCACATTACACATCCGTTCATTATTGCTGGAGCCGCTCAGCAGGGACGATTTCCAAAGCCATCCATGCCATGAGGGAGGAAGGGGGTGGGGCCAGGTAGGCTGTCAGCAGTGCCATCTCCAAATACGCAGGACAATGTACACTTTGCAACACGTACTGACATCAGGTGATCTGCTTGCTGTCGGGTCTTCACTGCACGTGGCTTTATTGGAAGCTGTCAGTTGGAGTCTACACTCAGCGGCAGAGTGACCTGTGGGAGGCAGCAAGGGCCAGAATTCCCGATGAATCGCTCTGGGTCCCCAGCCCGGTTCCTTAATCCCTTCTTAACTTTCCATCTGCCGCTGGTCTCCTTGCCCAGCCCCCTGGCCCGGCGCTCAGCAGCCGAGGCTGCAACATTCTCCCCGGGGACCGGGAAGGCGGGGAAGGGGGATCGGAGGGGGCGGAGCTCGGCGTCCTGCAGCCGCCGCCGCCGCCGCTGCTGCTGTTGCTGCTGCTGCTGCTGCAGCTGCCACCGCCGTCGCCTGCAAAGCCGCCGCCTCTCGCTCCGACGCTCCAGCCCGGCAGCGCTGGACAGACGGGCGCAGCAGCCTGACTGACGGTCGGTAGGGCGAGTGAACGCCCACCTCCACGTTGGCTCCGCGCCCGGCGCCGGCGGCGGCTGCGGCCCCGCGGTGGGGGCAGTCCCCTCGGTCTCCGCCCGGCAGCTGTGCGCCGCCCCAGCTCTTTGCATAGTAATTTCAGTTCCTGAACACTCTGAGCTAGCTCCGGGACTGGGCTGACGAGGACCGCAGCTCGCCGGCCGGCGGGAGCCACCGGTGTGGAACCGAGAGCCGGCGCTTGGGATATGCGACGCGCAGCCCCAGCCCCAGCGCAGGCAGTGGCCCCGCCGCGCCCCGGAGAGCCGGGCGAGAGCAGGTAGGCGACCGCGGCAGCGCGAGGAGACGCCCCGGGCCACCTCCGCCGGGCGGCCAGGCGGGGGATCCGAGCGGCGCGCGCTCTCCGGGGATGGGGGAGGATTCGGCCCCGCGTCCTGCCCGAGAATCCTTTGCCTGTTGCTTGCGTCCCCGTCCCATCCTGAGCCCCGGGTGGTGCTGTCTTTCTCGCAGGTGATCAGTTGTTCTCTGCAAGGTCATTGCTCTCCTAGGCTCTGGCTTTGAAGGTAAATGAGGGAAGACGCCTGCTGTTCTGGAGCGGGTGTGGGAGGGGTGCGGGGATTAACCATCAACCTCCACAGGGTCTGCACTCCGCCAAGATCCACAGAGGTGTGCGCGCGCGCGCGCGTTTGTGTGTGTTTGACATTTTTCTCATTTTTTAAATGCTTATTCCCTTTAAGGTCAAAACTCTGCAGTCCTGTATAACATGCATGCATTTATATGTGTGCCTGTGCGCGCACACACGCATATATATTTACAGGTATATAGTTGTTCTCAACGTAAGCGGAGAGAGACGAGGAAGGGCAGCGGGCAGAGGCTGATAAAGGGAAGTCATTGCAGAGACCTGTTCAGTAATAGAGGTGAACTTTGGAACCACATTAAATCAGGGTAGAGACTAGAAGTGATAAACGGTTCTTTAGAGATGGATTTCAGAAGAGGACTGCCAACCAGTACAGAGCCGATCTTCGTGCTCTCCAGGCAGATAGAAAAGAGGCAGACAGAATTTCAGATGCAACAATGGGCAGTGAAGCGGGGGAGGGTACTTCGTAGACGCTGGGTAGTGAATTTCGGTTGGTGGGAAGGTAGCAAATCCAGGTTAGACTTAAAGAGGCTCTGGAGAGGCATTGGGAGAAATCGCTGCTTGGGGTGTAGTCAGTTCAAGGTTAAGGTGATGAGAATGTCCAGAAAGCCAGGGAGGAGGTGGGCACAAGACGACAGCTTGGAGGGGTAGGGAAGGGACGGAGCTGTGAGTGAACCCTCCAGAAGCAGCCACCTTTATTAAGGGATCTTCCCCCTGCTGTGAGGACTGTACTTGGCTAGGCTCCATCCAAATATTTTTCCCAACACATCTGTGGAAGATCCATGGGACCATGTTTTCTTTTTGGCTTTGCAGGGAATCTAGGTCATGGTAGGACTAGAAGAAACTGAAGTGTTTACAACACCAGCAAGATTTGGAAGAGGGTTGATTAAGGCTTCGCTTCATGAAATATTTACACATCTCTTGCGTGGGCTTTTGTTTGCTCTTGTTGGTGCGGCTGCATATTTTACTTTGATGATGCTTTGAGCGCACTTCTCCCGAATGTGCTTATTTTCCAGTTATCAACTATTCTTCCTTTCCTGTTGTGTTCCCCATTGGCCTGCCCTGATGAACAATGGTGGAAATAAAGACACATGAGTCACAGCACAAAGAAGAAAACCTTCTCTCTTACTATCTGCAAAAGACAGGAATTTGCATTAGAGAATGTTCTTTTGAAATAGAAGCACGAAGACCATTTCTTTCAAGTGTTTTGTGTGTTGGGTTTTTCAAGTTTGTGTGTGAAGGAGATAGGTTGTTGACTCATAAACAGACATAAAAAGGCAGTCATTGCTTTTGCAAGTTATATGTGATATCATAGAAATTTATTTTGGAAACAGAGCAGGAAAACTCAGGGAGAGCCATGCACTGTGTTCTGGTGTGGTGAGGCTTCACCTAATCACTAACTTGACTTTTATGAAAATGATTAGGGCAAAAGGGCAAGTGCATCAGCTTCAAGGGGGAAGTGAGAGAGAGGAGCGTTGCATGAATCAGATCAGTGTCAACTAGCGGGCAGGGTGGGTTCCACCGGCTGGCTTTAAAATGTGAGTGTTTTGTTTGCCTCAAAAGATTTGCCTGATACGCTTCATTATTTATTCCTGCAACATTCTTTTCATTATGCCTCAAATTTATTTAAAAGACTATATTAAGATCCAGCTATCCTTTCCCTGTTTGAATTTCCAGTCACAAAATCCGCAGCCTACAGGGAAGCACTAAGGTATTTGTCATGGAATCACAAAATCATGAACTATTGGCCTCAGAGAAGGGGGACACCTGGTTCTAGTCCCAGCTCGCACTTGAGCTCTTTCCGTGGCCGCTGCTTCTGCCCTCGTGCGTTCATTTGTGGATCCGTTCATTCACTTGTCCATTCGTGTGTTCAACATATATTTATCCTGAATTGGATGTGGCCCTAGATTGTGGACTAGAAAAATGAACAAGACCCAATCTCATCCTGCAAAACTCAGGAGGGAGACTGGCAATAACAGACGACAGAGTGCTATGGCCGGGTGCTGAGGAGGCCAGGTGTGGAGGTGAGAAGCACAAGGAAAGTTCCCATGGACCTGAAGGATGAGAGGAGCTTTCCTGGGGAAGTGGAAAGGGACGGGCATTCCTGGCATAAGGACCAAAGTCTGCAGAGCTGGAGGAAAGCAAATAGCTCTCGGTGGTTGAAAACAGTGTCAGTGCATAGAGGTAGAAAGAGGAGAATGGAGAGAGCAGCAGGATCCACCCCCACAATGAAGTCCAGGAGAGCTGGCTGCTAACTCACCTGGTCAGTAAACCATTTGATCAGGATAAGTTATACAATGTCCAGAATGCATCTGGTTAATTCATACTGAGGCTCTACATTGTTTACATTACCCAAGTTCATATCCTTCAGAATCTTTGAAGAAACTGTATTTGCCTTAATTGACAGCAGCCTGCTTAAAGGAGAGGGGTCCTTGAGCAGGTTGTACTTCTCTGTGCCTCAGTTACCTCATCCACGAGATGCCCACCCTCTCCTGTGCATGCTATGAAAATGGGCATGAGGAAGTAAAGATCCGAGTTTTATAGAAGTGAGTTATAGAAGGGCAGGGAAACTTCTTTTTATAACAACAGTACTCAGGGGAAAGGATGGAAAATACTGCATACTCTAAGCACTCCGTTGCCCCAAATGACTCCCAGTGGCAAATGTCGGATGCTGGAAAAAATTGAATGAGGAAACAAGTAACTCGGGGACACAGAAGTCCAAAGTCCACATAATATTTTTAATTATTTTTAAATGACAGAAATATTTATAATAACCTGTAAATAATCAACGAGTGCCTGCTAGAACTGCACTTTCCAAACTCGTCCACTGTGAAATGAGTCCAAGGGGGTGTCCTCCACATTTTTATTTCTGAAAAATTTAGAGGAAAATAGAACAGTGAGTTAACTATGGTTGATGAAACTTCTTACTTAAATTAGATAGATGTCTATGTGTGTCCACACTGGACTGTGATGTAAAATGTATATCTCACTATGCATCATATTCAAAAAGTCCCAAAGCCACTGCTGTGAGTGGTACAAAGGAAAGACGCTCCCAGTGTACGAGATGCCGAGAGTAGATACACTAAGAGATGTGACACAAAGCCTCAGTGAGAAAGGCAAGACTTGGGACTTGCTAACGCAGGCCGAATAAGTCAGAGAGTCAGATCCTTGGGAAGTGAGTTAGTCTGCAGAGGTTTCTCGGAGGAGATCAAAGTTGAGCTAGTTTATAAAAGACAGATGGGTCTGAAAGGGTAGTGAGGAAGGTGTGATGATATAGAAGGAAAAGCAAAGAATGAAGTGGGTAGTCGCAAGTATATTTAAGAATCAGTTCAAAACAAAACAATGATTGTCAATTTGGAGGAAGAGAATTGTAGTGAAATTTCTGTTTAGACTAAAATATTACTCAAGAGTTGTCTTTTTTTTTTTTTTTAAGAGACAGAGATCTCACTAAGTTACCCAGACTAGATTCAAACTTCTGGGCTCAGTCGGTCCTACCTCCACCCTTCTCATCATTCCAAGTAGCTTGAACTACAGGCCTGTGGCACCATATCCAGCTTTTTCTTTTTTGCTTGAGACAAAGTCTCACTTGGTCACCCTGAGTAGAGTGCCCTGGCATCATCATAGCTCATAGCAACCTCAAACTCTTAGGCTCTTGCCTCAGTTTTTCTATTTTTAATAGAGACCAGGTCTCGCTCTTGCTCAGGCTGGTCTCAAACTCCTGAGCTCAAGCAATCAACTCACCTGGAAGAGTTATTATTTTTTAAAAATACATATTTTATTTTGTATATTTAAAGTATGCAATATGATGTTATAAGATGCATATGTATGTATATAGTATAAGAGTTACTATAGCATAACAAAATAACACATCCATCATTTCACAGAGTTACCCGGTTTTCCCCTTGTGGCAAAAGTAGCTATAATCTATTCACTTTGGCTCAGCGCCTGTAGCATGTAGCACAGTGATTATGGTGCCGGCCACATACACTGGGGCTGCTGGGTTCAAACCTGGCCGGGGCCAGCTAAATAGCAATGACAACTACAAGAAAAAAAATAGCCAGGTGTGTGGTGGGTACCTGTAGTCCCAGCTACTTGGGAGGCAGAGACAAGGGAATCGCTTAACCCCAAGAGTTTGATGTTGCTGTGAGCTCAAAAATCCTGAATACAACACACTCTTGTTAACTACAGTCCTCATGTTACAAATTAAAACTTTAGACTCATTCATCTTACATTTCTGCTACTTTCTATCCTTTGACCTACTTCTCCCATTTCCTCCTCCCCAAACCCTACACTGGTAACCACTTTTATTCTGTATGTCACTGGTACCTCTTTCTTTGAGCTGCTAACTTTTTTCTAAGTTTTTTCCCCTAATATTAATTTCAGAAAATCTAGCCAGAATGACCATACCATTACATACATCATCGCCCACCATCTTTTTCTTTTGCAATAATTTTACTGGTTGAGACTTGGTTCAATCGAATTTGATAGTTAAGTGTTGATAGACCACGTTGTGGAATGATTATTTCATTTCTCAGAGCACAACTATCCTCATTGGCACAGAGGCAAAGATGGTCAGGTGAGTGTCATAAACTCAGCAAACCCTTCTACTCTTCTCGATGAGTCTCTTTTCATGAGCATCTCATAGATGCAAAAGCCCCTGGCGTTGACAGCCTTGGGAAAATGAACCAGATCATTGGGTAGCTATGAACCCCAGAAAGAAGGGCAGCAGCTGCCATGTTTTCCTTGTTGTTGTTGTTGCCTTATGACTTGTCCATCAACTTAAAGACTTAAATATTCAGATGCATGTCTAGAAATCACATCATTGTGTTTAGCTGTAGCCTAATAGTTATTTTAGAAGACAAAGTTAAAGAAGAAGTCTTTACTTGGGTTTCTAAAAACCTCCGTGGGCTTCTTTCAGCTCTTGTTCTATTTCCTGTGAACTAAACCGATCTTCTGCTGTTCGTGTGCTTGAATAAAACTACACCGCTAACCAGAAGAACAGTGCCAGTTAAAACAGAAATTCAGCTGCTTGATCAGTTGATTTGGAGAGTGGCCAAATACGGAATTTTTTTTTTTAATAAAGACGACCTGGATGCCTCTCATCTCTCTTTTCCACACTACTGTGTTGAGATTAGTGATAATCGAAATTTTTCATAGACGATTCAAATCTGGAACAATAAAAATATTGAGAAGCTGTATTTGGACTGAACAGACATTTATTGAATTTCATGGGGAAAATGTATATACTCTTGCAACTTAAATTACTTACTGTCTTGAATGCCAGGGAGAAAAATTTTCACAGCTTTTAACCAGGCATATTGGAGTTGGCAACACAGTAAGGGCTTTCTAATTTTTCATGTCAGTAATTACATTATTGGCTTTGTTTTGAGGCTAGCAGCATACTTTGGGCTCCAATGATTATTCCTGAGTAATAATAACTGGCCCTAATTCAAATCCATGCCTGAGGGGGAGGGGCTTCAAAATCTGTCTTTCTGGATACTAATGGCAATAAAAGGATTCCATAGCCAAATTTGGAAACTGTTGCTGAGTCCATGCCACTGTTTACAAGGAAATAAAGTGGTTAATGAGTCCCAAGGAAGTGAACAACTTGTCCATAGTCAGTGTTAGAGCTGGGGCTAAACACAGACCCCCTCTTTCTACTTCTGCACTGATTCTTGGCGAAGGGGAGAAGGAGCAGGACCAGAAGACAGTGTCTGAGCATGGCATGACTGCTGCAGCCCTTCTCCAAATCTGAGAGTCAAAGCCGAAAGCCTTTCTAAATGACAGTGCCAGTGAGCTTATCTCTGTCCCAAGGGTGTGATGTGGCAGAGAGATTGTGGGGATCAGCTGGATGATCTGAGGCAAAGCAGTTTCTTGGGCTTATACACCAGATTCAATTTAAAAATTTTAATTCTCAGATCCTCAACAGAGAGGATACCCGAGTCTCTGCTAGAAGATTAGTTACGCAGGATTCACGGCCTCGTGACACTTGCAGAACCAAGAAAACCCTGGAAAAAAACCCTAGAGGCCAGAAGAGTAAACCCAGGAAGTCACAGGCATCTCTGGGGACCCCAGCAGTGGGGCTAATTCAAGACAGCTGGACAGGGATGTGTCGCCCAAGCTCCTGAAAAAAAATCGTGTTTGCATTTATTAATTTTCTAGAGGAAAAAAAGAGTTGCTTTTTTAAACTTGAATGGCAAAGAGTTCATCAAAGGGAGAGATCTGGCTTAGGAGCAATTATCTCATGCTTTATACTGATAGATTCTTGATTGGTTTTAGGGATATTGATTTCTAAATAGCATAAAGTGAAGGTAACCTTATTATATCTATGGGAGACTCTTCTCTGTCTTTATAATGTACCACTTAGGTGAAATGAAACGCTTAGGGGAGTAAAGTGTGTTAATTGTATTTCCTGAGTAATCCGAGCATTTTTTTCTTGCTTCAATTTTTATTGACAATTTTTCTAAAATGTGATAGTCTGAAAATATTATCAGGATTCAGAATTGTACATTGCCTCTGGGTTTGTATCCTGAATTACGACTGTAAGGGCAGAAATTTTGAATATAATGTAGACTTTTCCCCCTGTTTTCCTTCTCCTTTTTAATCTGCGATATGAACACACTTTCTCATTATACCTTTTTTTTAAAAAGTTATTAAAAAGGGCAAAAGATTTGGTTTATTGTGGGTTCCACTTCATTGGAGTTTGGTCTTTGTTATGGTATCATTTGGAAATGCTTGTCCCCCACCCTAAATTACTCTCTCAGTCCACTCAAAACATGGCTTAAAGCTTCCCTTTGAAGCAAATCCTCCGTGATTCTTAAGACCCATTTCTAATTTCAGCCCTCTACATAACATTAATTTTTTAGTTGTATTGTTCTTCAAGCTTGCCTTTCTTTGAATTCTTTTACAAGTTATTTCTCCTTGAAAAGCAAAGGTAAAAACATGAAGCAACTAGGATTTTAATTGCTAAATTAAAATTAAGAACTCTCAATTCTAATAAGAATTTCAGTCAGCGCTGGGTTAGCAAATGAGTGGATATTTTCGTCTGAATCCTTAGATGAGTAAAAATTGCTTCTGACAATTGGGCGGGGATGATTGTTCCTGTTTTCATGTCAAACGTGTTCTGAAAGCCTCAGCAGAAATCTGCCGCTGTCAGGGTCAGGGGCTGAGCTCTGCTGAGGTGAAGGAAAATGCCTTTGTAGGCTCCTCTCACAGGGGGATGGTCTACGCAAATACGTGCTCAGAGCAGAAGGAAGCTCTGCCATGAGCATCTGGGAAACCTGGTGCACTTTTCTCAACCTGTCTAGACCTCAGGTCTGGGGATGTGTGTGCCGGATCACAATTGAGACCGGGCAGGCCGTGGGCCCAGCAGGAGAGCCGTGGCCTGCAGGTATCTATTTTTATTTCAGCCGATGTTTAAAAATCAGAAGATCTATTGTAAAAATCGAAACCCTAACCCACATTCCCTAGACTGGAGCTCAACGGCAGGACGTGCTACCTCATTTCTTCCCTGAGGTCCCCGCTTCTCCCTAACCTGTGTCTGCCACGGAGGCTTCCTCTAAGTCACTCACACTCAACAGCTTCACGTAATTATGTCACACACCTGTAAAACCTGTAGGTGTCGAGTTTGTGCAGTCTGTACTGGGTGTCCTAAGTACCGTCACACTCTTAAGTGCTGGGACTGTATTCATGAGATTGATGTGTCCCTGCCATGCAGAGATAACTGTACTGAATGTAATTAACTCCCATGAACCACAGTTAGTGTCTAAAAAGTTTCTATCATCAAAATATGTAGATACTGTGCAAGTTTCATGAATGCAAACTGCGTTGTTCTGGTCTGTTAGTAAGAGGACAGTGGAGTTTTCATTGATTTGTTTGTCCAAATAAGCCCTGCTTGCCTGCTTGCACTGTACCTATGGCAAGTTAAAAATTTTAACGTTTTCAAGAATAATTCATTTTTTCTTTACTTTAAAGACCCGTGACTAAGATTTTACACTGGATTGCTTTACAAGTTTTCGAGGCACCGTATCTGGATCTTAGGTACAACCCTTTGCCTAGCCTCCAAACAACAGCTCTTGGCCTGGCCGCCAGACTTGCCTCCTGAACGCCCAGAGCATGTCCCATCTTCCAAGGAATGGCACATTCTACTTAGCAGGCCCGGCAGGTGAGGCAACTGTCAGAAGGAGCATGGACTTGTATCTCAGCCTCTGGCTGCGTTCGTACGGCTGAGAAATGCTCATCTCATAATGGCAGTGGCCGTGTTGCACCCCCTCTCTGAAGCTAGGCCGGTCGCTGCCCGGTCTGGCTACTTGATTGTGTGGACCTGCTCAGTTAATATGGCTACAGAATAAGGTGACTGTGTCAGGGACGATTTATTTCTGTTGCAAATAAAGACAAATGCCCTTGAAGGGCAACGAGATGGAAAACTGAGGCAGAGCTCTCCAGTGGAAAAGGCTGTCTCCACAGCTCCCTGAAGTTACTCCTTCCTTCTCAACTTCTGCTGCCTTCCCGTCCTCATGCACACTTCACTTCATGCCACCCCCACACGGCGCCTCCTACTTTTCTTCTAAAAACATTCCCTCATCTAATTATTAAGCCTCAAGTGTCGGCACTTCAGAAGCTTCACTCCAAGAAGACAGGGCTGAGAATAGTATCAGTCGAAGCGAAGGGAGGACACGGTGCCACACCAACTCTGTGCTTTTTTTGGAAAGAGTGGCGTTTCCCTGCAGAATGACATCCAAGTGTTTAAGTATCAGGTGTCATGTCAACTGGAGTGTATTGAAGACATGTCTTATAAAAGACCAGCGGGGTTAAAATCCTTTAGCCACAAAGTTAATTTTCCCCTGGTGATTTTTAAATAACACCAATTTAGTTACACTGCAACTTTTATGCTGAAGACACTATTCTCCAGTTCCTCTGGTGGTCATTTTGATGTTTGAAACTGTAATGACGGGTTTGTAAAAGATCATCTCTCTGGGGTTTGTGGCTTTTGAGTGGTGAGTCTACGTCTCCCAGAGGGATGGTAAAAGTTAATAATCTGAGCTGAACTAGATTGAGGGTACGTCGATTTCTTCTGCTTTGTAAATTCAATAACAGCTTTCCTCTAACTGGAAATAGGAATTCGGTTAGGAGGAGAGTTATAGAATGTGAAATGGGATTGGTGGAAGGCCCTGAATTAAAGAAGGTGGATTCCTTGGACCATTTTCTAAATCTGCATTGAGCACTTGATGTACAGATTTATGTTAAATCCTGTACTATATACTGGGAGATTCGAAGTGAAACAAAACGCAGTCTAAACTCTCAAATAATTCCCAGACTACTGGAATAAACTTATTAATGAACAGGGGTCAGCAAAGTTAGATGGGGCTCTTTTCCTGGTCAGGAGCTCAGAGAATTCCCCTAATAGCCTGACAACCAAGGTCCCTCCTCTGCAGCCAAACACTCCCTGTACCTCTTTCTTCTTCCTGTACACCCGAACAATTCGGCTTCATTTCCGTTCCTCTTCCCAGCTCATCACCTGCTTGCCACACCTGGTTTTTTTCTTCCCAGCAAAGCCAACAGGAAACTAGAGGAAGCCTTTTCCATTCCACACTTCCTTAATGTTGTAGAAAATAAAAACACACACGCACATGTATTTTCAGCTTCATTCTGCCACAAAACAGCTCAGAAACAGAGGGTAGCAAGAGTGACTAAGAGGGGCGGATATAAAATTAAGAAACCTGACAAGTTGCTCTGGTGGCGAGTCCAGATACTACAGAAACTTTCATCCTCATGAGTGTACGAGAACTTTCACGTAACTTCCTCGGCCCCCTTTTTTTTCCTAGTCAAGAAAACATCTACAAGTGCAAGTGAGATGGGAGTGACCCTGTTACAGAAATAACTGTTATCAAGATTAGAATCACTGGCACTAGAGAAAACTAAATCATTCTTTTAATAAATCACTTGCTGTCATTGTGTCATTGGCACTTTATCATGGTTCACAAATTGTTTGTGATCTATTAGTGTGGAGTAAGACCGTTTAAGATAATTGCCTTAGACTCTGAGGAATCTGCTTCACTCTTGGCTGGATGGTCTTGAATCAGATCACGATTGGCCAATGCACCCATTCCAAGGCTCAGAACATCCACGGGTGTTTGTGTAGCTGCTCTGCTGAGTACCCCAGGGCTTCTTGCCTTCTTTCTTCTAAGGAGGTGCTCATCACTCTCCCTGCACCTGCGACCCTAGAAGTTCGGGGTGGGGGGTAATTCACATCTCTGGCATGCCTGGCAGGAGTGATTCCATGTCTGTACGTGCCCTGACTGGGAGCAGAACCTCTGTTGCCTTTCAGGGGGTCACAAGCTGTGGTGTAGGAGAAATAAGAGAGAAGAAAAGGAATCTCCAGTGTGGGACTAAAGCTGATAAGTGGAAAAGAATGAAAGAGCAACCAAACACAGGAGAGAATAGGGGGCAGAACTCTGTAAAAAGGAAGCAAGAGCCAGAAGGAGCCAGTCGGGGCACTTTGCTATCATAGCTCTAAGGCATAATAAAACCCTAATAAATTTGCCATTGTCTATCTACTTTCCAAAGGACATGGAGGAAGGGTGGACTACAGGTCGATATTACTATTCCACAGAGTCATTCTTCAGGCCTCTCTGCCAGCGACAACCTCCAAAAAATTTTATTTAAACAAATCAATGAGGTTTTTACTATTTTTCCCCCATTTTCAGAATGAGGAAACATTAAATAACTTGCCCAGGATCCCACGGACGGTAACTGATTGAACTATTTGTGAATTCAGAGCTGTCCACCTTCCTTCAAAGGCCACTTGCTTCAGCATGATGGCACACGGCAGCATTCTGTGGCGTGTTGGCAACGTCAAAGGAATTATTAACAGTGGGGCAGAATACGAGGAATCAGCAGGATTTCATGGGCTGTTTCTTCCCTCCTAGATTTCATTCTGTGCTACTTAAACAACAAACGTGAAATCTTCCAAATCAGTGATAGCACATTTTTAAAACAAACTCGGTGAGTTCAAGGACAGACATTTTAGATTAAAATTTTACAAATCAGTGCAAAGGTGATAAAATAGGCAAATATAAATTTTTATCAAAATACCCAGGTGACACATATGTTCAGCAAACAACATTTCTTTGTTTCTCAAAAGAAAAACCAAACACATATCCATTTCCTATAGTCACGGGTGCACACACACACACCATGCACAGCAAGAAAAACCAGGCATGTGTCTTTGTTTAACTCTGCCTGTGGACTTTGGACTTAGGAGTTATTTATAGAACTAGTGTTTCCGTGATTGATGTTTTAATCATAGACATTCATTTACTTGTGAAAGTTAAGTAATTCTTTATTATAGCTCACAGTTAACTATTCTAGTTAAAAATGGAAGACCAAAAAAAGAAGGTAATATGTGTAGAGGAGGCCCATTTCAGACAAATTTCTTTTTAAAAATATAGTTCTAATGTATTAATGGTACGGGATAGAGGCATGAATATACCTATCTCCATCGATTTTGAAGATGAAAATCCACTAATTGTATTTAGTGGATTTAGACAAAAAGCCATAATTTCTGTCTTTTTTGTCTTTTTAGTTTTTTAATATGCAATTGATTTTTTTTCTAGGTAAAAAAACATTGACAGAAATCACCTACATGCACTAGTCTTATTACTGGACCCTTGTCAACAATCTGCAATGTTTTACCACCTTGTCAGATTTGAAAATCTAAACTCTTTGTACCAGGAGCTCGCAAAAAGAGGGCACTGCTTTCCAAAGTAGAGATTTCCAGCAGTGACCAATGAAAGGATCTTAGGGGAAGTGAAGAGTTATTTTTTAATAGTTATGAATTTATTTGAATATAGAAGTCTGTTCAGAATACATTTTAAAGTATATTTTTAAAATTACATGCTACAAAAATAAACAATTGATACATCAACCCTGTGATTTCATGGATACTATTTCTTAGGACTAGGCACTTGGCTTTCCACATCTTTGTGATTGTGAACTAAGCTGCAGTAAACATTCGAATCCAAATGTCCTTAAGATAAAATGAATTTTTTTCCTTCTGGATTGATACCTGGCAATGGGATCAATGTAAAGTCAACTTAATGAAAAACATTAAGTTAAAAAAAATTAGTTTCAAGAAGAAGCACATGAGACAAAACTCATGCAATTGGTACACAAATATCACAATTTGTGACAGTAGCACACAAAGTCTGTCATTACCCTCAGGCACCTCAAGTTCTCTCTAGAAATGAGAAGAATGTTCTAGAAATCCCTAAGATCACGTCTAGCTTTGGTGTGCTCCATTTCTTTCTTTCTTTTTTTTTTTAATCAATCTTACTTTTTTTTCTTTCATCTTGGACTTGTTTCCTGAGTTTTAGATCTCTCCAGACTTTGTTGAAAAAGAGAGAGACCTTTTAATCCCCTCTTCTCCGTCACATATACCTTCATTCAGTTACAAATATCTTGGAAAAAAGTATAGAGAATCCTGAAAGAGCTAAAAGTAGGCCTTCCATTTGATCCCACAATCCCATTATTAGGTATCAACCCAGAAGGGAAAAAGCCCACTTTATCCTAAGGACATTTGCACTGGGGTGTTTATAGCAGCTCAGTTCACAATCACAAAGATGTGGGAACAACCCAAGTGCCCATCCACACAAATGGATTAATGAACTGATATATGTATGCCAAGATTACTATTTAGTCATAAAAAAAGATGGAGACTTGCATCTTTTGTGTTTACTTGGATGGATTTGGAGAATGGAAAAACTAGTATCCTATGTATTCAATACTGTGTTGAAACTCGTAGGTCAACAATTCCAGTCCCACACAAGAGGAAAACACAATTAAATTCAAGAAGGAGGGGGGGTTGGTAAGTTCCCACCTAACGGGCACAGTGCAGGGACCTATGTCACACCTCCTGGGTAAAGGATTCAACTGCCACTCAGACTTAAAAACACAAACAATGTAACCTAATTGTGTATACCCTCAAGTTAACCTGAAATAAAAGAATATTACATTAAACAAATACCCTATGGAGAAGGTATGTGCTAGGGAGTGAGGGTGTACAGAGAGCTACAGAGCTCTGTCGCTCTGCCTTTTGTGTTAAATGAGTTGACATGTCTGTGATTCACCTTGAAGTTAAAGCCCTTGAAAGCCCTGGACTTCTGCCACAGAGTCATTTCTGTCTACTTCCTGAACAACTGAAAGACCTTCAATGGAAAGTCCCTTCATTGATAAAAAGCACGCTATGCAGGCTCATATTGCAAACTGAAAATGTGTGTTGCTGCACATCCTGAATGAGGTTATACGTGAGAACGGACAGCAGACGTTTCTGCTACATTTCACAGCTAGAAATGTCTAAGTCTTGAGCCGTTTTGAGTACAGAGGGGGCAAAGCAGTACTTTCATGAGTTGGGGTAGAGGTTAACACATCTCTAGTCAGTTAGAAATGTTTACAAGTGAGTCAGATGAGGAATTTTGAAATGTGAGTCTTTCAGGCTTTTTAAAAAATCAACTATATTGAAGCAGAGGAATCAAGTTTCAATAGCACTCACATTTTTTTTCTTTAGCACTTACTGTTTTTTCATATATTCATGATTTATCCCCCCAAAATGAGTAACATGTGACCGTGATTATGACTATATTTCCTTGAGAATTTGTTCTTGAGAGACATTACTAAAACGTCTTAAAGACTTGATGTGGTGAGTCTAATTGTCATAAGCATTTCTATAATGTCAATATAGCAGCTTTATGCTTGCCAGCAATTCATAAGATTTTGCTGCAGTGTTGAAAAGGATATTGCTGTGGTTTCCTGCGGGAGTTTCTATATAATGGTGAGAGAAGCAGGAGAGGATGTAGTTGGTCGTGGTTGTTTGCTCAGACCCTGCTGCTCTTTTCTTTTTTGTAAAAAACAGGAAGCTAAAATTCGTTCTTTACTTAGTGCAATTGATGGCTAATAAGGGCTTTCCTTTGTATCAATATGGGAAAATTTAAAAACAAAAAGGTGCACGCCTCTAAACTCTTAAGAAATTGAGATTAAGACATTAAGTAAAGAGGTTGCCACACTCCACTCAGGGGAGTATTTATTTACTCTTGATGTGCATTCATGGTGATAAAATTGCTTAGTTGAGATTGTTTTCAAACTCTTAAATGTTTATATGTTATCATGAGTAACCTTCCAAGTGTCACATTAAAACATATTTTGAAGAAATACCAGTTAGCCCAGAGAGTTTTTAATGCTAGTTATTGCACCAACGTTCAAATCAGTGTTTCCGTTTTTCTCTGTTCTCCTGATTCCTCAGCTGATTAGTTCTGAGGGGAATTGGGCACAAAACCATAGTCTAAGTTCCATCTCAGAAACAAGGTAAAATGAAACGGCCTGCTTCAGCCTAATGAATTGCTACTATTTCATTTGATGCTATCCTAAATTTTAAAAAGGAAAGGCATGAACGAAAGACTATCTGTAACTAAGTCTGAGTAAGGAAGATTGAACAGAAGCCCCATCCGCTGGGGAAGTACAGCCACTACTGTGGTATGGAAAATGGAGTCAGGATAAGTTTTAGACCTCGCACAACTGTGGGAGCTTTGCCTCGGCTTTTGCACCTGGCATGGCGTTGATGTCATCGTAGGTTAGAGCTGGCAACCTGTGGGAAGAAAGGCTGGATTTGAAATGGAGTCACACAAGGACAAACTGAAACCCCAGAGATAAACTGGAGCCTGCATTGAATTCCCGTCTCCTCTAACCTCAACCCCCCGACCTGCAGGACCAGAGCCTGTACCAGAAGCTGGTACTCTTCACTGCAAAGCTTTTCATGCACCTGGTCCTGAAGCAGAAGGAGAAGAGCTGGTAGGAGGCAAAGGGCCAGAACCTGACACCAAGGTGAGCTGGGAGGTGGCGAGCTGCACTCAGGGCCCTGCGCTAACCTTCAGAGCAAATGCTGCCCTTTCACTTCTACTCCACATCTCACATAAGTGACCTCGGTAACTAACTGCAATGAAGAACAATTTAGGAAAGAGAATCGTGGGAACTAGTTTAAAAGAGAAATGTTTACAGTCAGGAAGTCCCTTGTTTTTGAGTTCTACGGAAAGCCTTTCAACCCGAAGGCTTGCTCATCCATCCTGCTCGAGGATTCTGTTTAAGACGTTTCCAGGTACTTCTCCAGCCGCCTACAAGGGTTCCTCTATATGCAACTATACATTGTTGTCTTACTTCCATCCCCAAACTGAAATTTCAGAAAAGTTAAGGTATAAAGAAATACCAAGACTCATGTAAGCCGCTGAACTCAACTCTTCCAAGCATATATCATCTGCTATATAAAATTGATGACATTACCTCTGCACATGGCTGGATGCTGTAGTGACGAACATGTTTTCTGCCACAATAGATCCAAATTCCATTTTTAGATTTCCGTAGGTGCTGCAGAAAGTTCATATAATATAATGTTACAGAAAAGCAAAAGCTCAGTCAGAAAGAAGCTGCCACTCTGGCTTTTTTTATTGTTTTGTTTTGTTTTATGTTGAGATTCTCGCTTGGAAGGATGTATGCCCTGGTGCTGAGTGGCAAGGGGAACTCACCAGCATGGACGCGTTCATCCAGACACCATAGCCAGGATTCCTACAAGGAATGGGAGCTTGGCCTCTGGATCTTCTGAGAATCTTGCCATTTTCAAGAGTCTTTGCGTCTTTGTCAGTGACACCCAACCTCTCTTTTTCTTGTCCCGACTTACTTGATAAATGGTATTTGTAGGACAGTTCCACTTATAGTTCCATCTTTTTCTTTCTCATCTAAAAAAGCACATTGAAATATAAGTCATCTAATTTGTAAAATAAATAATCACTGTGGCTCAGTGATTAGGACGCCAGCCCCATATACCAAGGGTGACAGGTTCAAAGCCAGCCCCGGCCAAACTGCAACCAAAAAATAGCCGGGCATTGTGGTGGACGTCCACAATGTAGTCCCAGCTACTTGGGAAGCTGAGGCAAGAGACTCGCCTAAGCCCAGGAGTTGGAGGTTGCTGTGAGCTGTGTAATGCCACGGCACCCTACCGAGGGTGAAAAAGTGAGACTCTGTCTCCATAAAAAAAGAAAAAAGAAAAGAAAGAAAAATCTTGTCTTTTGTATATAGGCACAAGAAATCCATTGCTCAAACGTTTCACTATCCCAACCCTGTTTCTCAGTTTACCCCTTGGCAAAGCAAGAAAAAAGAGGCCCATTTGGTTTTTATTTCATGAAAATACCCACAAAAGCAAATAAAAATGGAAAAGTTCATTGAAAGGGAGGAAAACAGATGGTGTTATTCAAGTTCCTTTGGTGTTCCACAACTGATGAAATCAGGCAGTGCTGGGGCAGGCTTTGGCTGCATGAATCGTGTCGTATACGTTGATCTGATGCGACCATCTAGAAGCATCTCTTTAAGCAGTATGCGTTATTTACCTATTGTTGCAAATCCCTGCCCTTGAAATGGGGTGACAGAGCTTGGCATATACAAAGAGGACTGAGACGTGCTCCTTACCCATGAAGGAATCTGTAGTCTATGGAGAGAGATGATGCAGAAAAAACAAATGAAGACGGAGGAGGAAGTAGTGAGTGTGGGCTCACGATGAAAGTAGAAATATTATGATTCTAAAAAGACGAAGTTTTAAAATTCCATCCCACACTACACATAAAATGCCAAAGACCAAAAAAGAAAAAAAAAAAATCCTAATAATACTGGATGCTAGCAAGGGTGTGAAGCAACCGGAATGCTTCTATGTTGCTAGCAGGACTACAAAGAGGTACAGCCATCATGAGAAGTATTTTGACTGTTTTTCATAAAGTCAAACATTCGCTTACCATATTACCTGGCAAACCCACTCCTACTTAAGTGAAATGGAAACATAGGGTAATAACAAAACCTACAGATAGTGGCTTTATTCATAATCAGCAAAACTAGGAAATAACTCAAACTCTCTCAACTAGGAAATGAGCAAACGGTGGCCCATTCGTGCAATGAAACCCTACCCAGCCATAAAAAGGAATGAATTATCAACGCACGTAACAGCAGGGATGACTCTCAAATGGAGTATGGTAATTAAAGAGGCCAAACTCAAGCAGCTCTGTACGTTTATATTTATATGGTGTTCTGGAGAGAACAAAACTCCACAGGCAGAGAGCAGACTAGTGATAAATGGGAGGGAGAGACGGACCGTAAAGGAATCAGCAAGGAGAATTTCTTGAGGGGAGTGATAGGCCCGTCCTGAACCTTGACCATGGTGCTGTTCATCCATAGGCATAACTCTTATGCTTATGAGCATGACAAAATTTGTCGACCTATACACCAAAGGAGTCAATATAATTGTATGTAAATTGTTTTAATTCTCAAAAAGAAAATCCACCCGAGAAGCCCAGGTGTCAAACCTGGACCTGCAGGCCACATGCAGATTACTTTAGGCCCATGTTGATTGTCTGTGGTGTCAAATATTGTAAATATTAGGCATGGACCTGTTTCTGCTCATCAGCATTCATTAATGTTTGTGGGTGTGGGGTTGTTTGTTTTGGGTTTTTTTTTTTTTTTGAGACAGAGTGTCAAGCTGTCACCCTGGGTAGAGTGCTGTGGCACCATAGCTCACAGCAACCTCCAACTCTTGGGCTTAAGTGATCCTTTTGCCTTAGTTTTTCAATTTTTAGTAGAAACAGGGTCTCGCTGTGGCTCAGGCTGGTCTCAAACCTGTGAACTCAAGCAATCCACCCACCTCGGCCTCCTAGAGTGCTGGGGTTACAGGCATGAGCCACTGTGCCCAGCTTAGTGTTTGTGTTTTTAATTGTGGACCAACATGACTCTTCTTCCAATAAGCAGCAGGGGGAAAAAAAGGTTGGACACCCTTGGTAGAGTATACGTCTCCTCATTCTGAGTTCAGGAAAGCAGGCCAAATGGAGATGATGCTAATCCCGCTCCCTGTTTATTGACACAGAAAAATGTGCAGGCTGGACAGATTTGCCCTCTGATATCCAGAAATGTTGGGCTCGTTTCTATCTCAAAACTCTCTTTAAATGGAGGGAAGCAAGTGTCCTGGGACCCAACGTGTCAGCTCACAATTCTGTTGCCTAAAAATAATGCTACGTGAAGCATCTGTGAGCGTGTGTGGGAGCAGTGTGCGCTCGCTGTGTCCTCTGCTGTGTGTGTGAATGGGCGTGCTGCACCCCAGCTCAGATTCACAAACGCTGGAAGAAACTATTCCAGTATTATTTACTGAGGTCTTACCATGTAAGGAGAGCTGCATAATGTGCTATCCGGGCTACATACTGAGTTTCTTAAACTCCCTATCAAAAATGGAACTCATAATGGAGCGTGAGAGGTAAAACGTGCGTCTCCATAGCAATGAAGCAATGACTCCATCAGACTATGGTAACCCTGTAAGAGAGGCTCCATCATGGTACCACGGCTGTTGAGAGGAAGAAGTCGTCACCTCCTACAGGGTATCTGGAAAGGATGATTTTGTGGGGAGTGTGGCATTTGTCCTAAAACTTGGAGACTCCAGTAGTGTCTAAGCTCTCAGAGAAATGGGTCCCTTCCACCTCATCCTCCTGCGATACCTGGCCCAGTCCCTGGCACACTGCTGATATAAACCGTGATGCTTCGGAATTAGTAAATGAAAGAAAGAAAGAAAAAGCAGCATTTTCAAAAACAGAGGCTCAACACATCCAGGGGGCATGGCCTGAGCAAGAAAATGCTTCCCGCATGTTTAAAAACTGAGAATAGTTCAATGTGGCTGAAGCATTAGGAGGGGTTAAAGGAAGTAATGTTCCAGTGTCCCAGGACTGTGTTGGAAACCAACTGGAGAGGTCCAGGTTAAGTCATTTGAACGTTTTTCAGGATAAGGAGCCACTGAAGGATCTTTGAGCTGAGAGTGATGTGATCAGATCTGTGTTTTTAAAAGATGTCATTTGACAGTGGTTATTAGACGGGGACTATTACTGTGATATACGCTGCCTTGGAGCAAAGTGGAGACTGTCTGTGGCAGGCTGTCTCAGGCATGACTTAGTGAAGGCTGTTGCTGGCATCTTGCAGCTGGAAAACAGAAGCCAGAAGACCCAGGGTCACATCCTAACTTTGCTTCCACATGCTGGGACGAATCATATACATTTCTAAAACCTTACTTTTTCATAAATAATGCAGACATTATAGCAGATAGTATCTGTGGGAGTTCTGTACATTTTAAAGAGCTGTATAAATGTAACAGGTTATTGGGGTCTCAGTGGCTGGAAAGAAAGTTGCAAATATTTCTGACAGAGATACCCTGGGAGGGGGTGACTGCCTAACTCTGAGACAGTGGTTTCAGCCTGTGTGCAGAGAGGATCTTAGGTGTGCCACGAAAATTTTTAAAGATCATTAATTAAATTATTTTCTTAAAAAGTTCAAAGTACAGTAAATATAGCCCTTTTTTTACTCTTTTTTTTTAATCAACATAATTTAAGTGGGCCGTGGAAGTTTAACTCTAGGTTCAAATGTGCCCTGAGATTAAAAAAAAAAGTTGAAAAACACTGGTGTCAGACAAAGGAGCAAAGGCTGTCAAAATAACTTCAGGGTTTGACTGGTAGAACCTTGGTGCCATTATCAGAAGGATATACATCAAGAGGAACAGTCCAGTTTGGAAGAATGATTTTGAGTCTAATGTTAGACATTGAGTGTGGAATGCTGGCCCAAGACATAGGTCAGCTATCAGCCTCATTGGTGTAGAAAGTGAGGAAAAGAGAGATACCTGGCTTGACAGCTATTACAGTCAGCACCACTGGACATTCTGGGAGTAAAACAGATTACCAAGGAAAAGAAAGAAAATGGCCAGAGAAGAGAATTCTCAGCAAAACCCATATTTAGGGGTCAGAGAAGGAATTGGTTTGATCTACAGTTACCATGTTTCCCCCAAAATAAGACCTACCCCAAAAATAAGCCCTAGCAGGATTTCTATGCATTTGTTAAATATAAACCCTACCCCAATAATAAGACCTAGTGATGGGCTAGGTCTGCATAGCCATGCCACGCATTTCGGTGTGAAGGTAAGACATCCCCTGAAAATAAGCCCTAGTGTGTCTTCTTGAGAAAAAATAAATATAAGACAGTGTCTTATTTTCGGGGAAACATGGTACAAAGGGATTATCTGAAAGTAGAAAGAAAAGTTGGCAAAGAAGACCGTCAGGGAGAGGTGACCAGGGACGAAAACAATACCAGGAGTTCAAGATGGACAAGGAATAAAACTCCAGCTCCTTGTCTTAAAACTGAAAAACCAATACCGTCCTTGGGGGCCTGTTGTGAAGAGTAGATAGGAGATAACAGTGCTAAATTTGATCATTAATACATAGTAGTTTGAAAATGGCAGCTATTATTAGTTTAGTTATTGAAAATTTATCCTCATTTTCAACATCCTTTAGGGGTTTTTAAAAATGTAACTCAGACCTTGAAAGAGTTATATGTGATGTTGCCTTTTTATTTTTTTTAAGATAAATCATAGGCTAAATTTGCTGCATAATAACATCTCCTGACCTTTAAAGGGCAAAACGTAGTTCATCCTCAGTTTTAGAAGCACTGCATACTGTTCTGACAAGAGCACATTGTTTTTCAATAACTCTCAGGAGAGTGTCCTGCATGGAAAAACAAATTCCTCTCCTGCAGGCCGCAGTTGAACCCTCTCAAGGTACACAGGATAAGAGCTCCTTGCTCCCAAGCTTCCCTCCACCCTAATGTAAGATGTACTAAAGCTGGATTTCAGCCCTGAAAAAGGCAATGAGATGCGTTTATGAAAACTTAACTGATCCAGAAAATCACTGCTGATGAGGAAAAAATGAAAAAGAATATTCATTTCATGTACACCCCTTAGGATTTCTTATGAAGAAGTGACCAAGACAGCACAAGGCAGGTTGAGTTCTGTCACCTTGATCACTCTTCCGTTTTTATCTAAGAAACCAAGCGTCTCGGCTTTGATTCATGCAAGAGCCAGTTTCTTCTGCCAAGAGAAAAAACAAATTCCTCTGTCAGGATCGTGCGTTTCTTCTCAAATCCGCCACCTTAAAAATGTCTGCAATTCGGGCATCGCAGTGAGAGAGCAGACCCAGCTCAGAGACAGCTGCCATCACTCTGAGAAAAAACCGTCCAGGGCACAGAGCGGGATCCCGTGTTCTTCAAGGTCCCTGCTGGTGCTGATTGTGATGGTACTTTATTCCATATGTTCAAAGGATTCATCAAAACTTGTGGACGTTCCCAAGAAAATGTTGCCATCGTGTGATGTAAGTGTGCCGGCCTGCTACTGAAACTAGCACATTTTCTTCTGTATGTACAGATGTCAGAATCAAGATTTCCACGGCATCAGCCTGTCAGTCTTCCTCCACTGTGGGGTTCACTGTGACTTTCCTTGTGCCCAAGAACACTTCTGCACACACCCAACCTTTTTCTCCTTTCTTTCAGTCTATATTTTATGTAATAGAGTCTTTCAGTTTTTTACTCATCTCAAGTTATGGAACTTTGAGATAATTTCTGGAATTAAATCTAGTTTCTTAACCTGGCATTGAAGACTATCTATGATAGACGGAGGCCTAGAGCCAGATTTCCCAGTCAGTATCCCAGCCCCTCCCAGCTCTCTTCCTGCACAGACTCTGAAGTTCCAGGTAACGATGGACCACAGGGACGACAGTGGTCTGAATCTTTGCTTAGGTTCTTCCCTCTTCCCAAAGGCTCAGCTTTCACGACTCAGCTCAAATCTTCTTTACCCTGTGCTAGAAAGTAGCACACGGTCATTGGTCAGTTTAGCTGTATTAACCACAGGAAACTAATTTTTGTAACATACAGCCCCCTAATTTCAAAATCGTAAGCAAATAAAATTATATGCATATGTTCCTTTAAATCTTTACCCACACCTCCAAAATGCCTGAATGACCCCACTGTTAACCATTTGCTCTCTTGTACTGCCACGCACTTTCCTCTACAAGTTCCACAAGTCCAGTACAAGAGTTATTGGGGGGGGGGGTAGATCCTCCCTGAAGTGCTCTTTCATGTATCTTTGTATGGTCCCCACAGAACCTAGCACAAGGCTCTGTCCATAGAAAGCCTCGACATGTATTTATTGAATTCAGCCTCATTCTCCATTGAGTTCAATTCCTCAAGACTCTGAGGCTGGAGTAGTCGATTTATATATAATTTGCTTTGTAACTATTTTTGTGGTACCATGTTCTAAATCCTTGTAAGATTTAGACAGTCATTTCTATGTGTGTGTGTTTGAATGTACCTTGTCTCTTTCTTATAACAAGAGAAAGCATGTATTTCCCCTGTCAGGATTTGAAGACTTTTCGTTTCCATTCATTTCTAAAGATTTTCATTTTCTACTCATTCTGAAAGTCAAGAAGTTCCTGGAACCAGTAAAGAGGAATGAAAGAAAAATAAGAAATGAATGTATAAGAGGACGTGCACACAGGAGATGGAAACACTTTGAAATTGGAGTCACAGCCTAAGAAAAATGAAGAAAAAAAGACAAAAGAACTATAGAACGTTCTTTAAAGTGAGCTTCTAAAACACGATGAGATGGAACCGTAGATGAAAAGCAACTAGCCTCTCTATAATAAAGGCAGAACATGGAGAAGCACCAGTGAAAAGTGAACTTGGCTAAGGTAGATAGCAGAGCTGCTCTTATGTGGGCAGTGAGGGATCAGAAAGCTGAGCCCCAGATTTGGGGGATCACCATGATCCAGTGGTTATAATGAACAAGGCCCACCTAAAAATATCATCTGCACAACTTTAATAAGGTCATGAATGGAAATTATAGTTTTAGTGAAACATTTTCATATTTTGTAAATTGGCACTCTGCCTAACTTCTACTTCCTGTTCTCTGCTGTTATTAAAACATTCAGAGACCAGCGAGCTTTGTGAATATTAATAACAAAAAGTCTGCTTAGGCCCCAACCTATGTGGACAATGTTCCTATCAACTTTTAGAAAAAAAAGTCTCCCATCACCATCTGAGTGTGATATAATTGCATGTGTGGCAAATAATTAACGAAGTCTGAAAAGTAAACAGGTGCAGCTTATTATAGTTTTGTTAGGCAATTGTTTTTACAGATTTACGAGAACTTTAGTGTAAACTCTGAGACTGTGATTCATAATTTCCATGACAGCAAAGTGGGGATTGCTCACTCAGCCACCTCAAGACATGAAGAGGTAATTTTCAGTGAGTGAAGTGCCTATATGTTTTTGAAAAAGGATTTCTCACCTCACACCCTGGAGAGCTTCTCCAGGAGCTCGTATGAAAACAGCACTGAAGCACGAAAGAGGCCACACCTTCCCACTGGTCACGCTGACACGGCATCTTGCAAACATCCCTGACTTCCAGTTATCTGACTACTGACAAAGGATATTTCTGTTATGTAGATAGTCATATGGTAATGATTTTTATTATAAACTACTCTTCTCAGCAGTAAAAAAAAATCAGAGCAAATAATTCATGACTTGTGATAGCATGGGCATAATTCTCATCATTGCTAGGGAATAAAATTAACCTCAGTAATAGAAACAGCTATTCTTGTATGTTGAAGTAATTTTGTTGGCAATGTGTTACACATTATCGGCCTTACGTGAGATCTTATTTTTCTCATTAACTTATATCCACTCTACTTAATGATTTGTAATACCCTATTCCAATAAAACGAACTCATGCTTCTTCAGATGCAGACAGTGCATCAAAAGACAGCAGTGCGTGATAATAGAGATATACCTGGATGTAAATGAGAGACCAGAGGAAAAGCGTGTAAATCCGGGGTTAGGAATGACTTGGGCACGGGAATGTTGAAGGAAGGCTTCCCAGAGAAGGAAATGCTGGCTGGGTTGAGGTTATTAGCAAGGGAATGGAGAGTAGGGGGGATGTATTCATTTCCTCGAGCTGCTGAAGACCTTAGCACAGAGTGGGTGGCTTAAAACAACACGAGTGTGTTCTAGATCAAAGCAGCCACAAGGTTGGTTCTTTCCAGTGTCTCTGAGGGCTAATCTGTACCCTTCTCCTAACTTCTGGTGGTCCCCCGCAGTCCTTGGCATTTGTGGACGCATCACCCCAATCTCTGTCTTGGTCTTCATAAGACTTTCTTCCCCACACGTCCGTGTTTATGTTCATATTTTTCTTTCCTTATATGGCCCACCTGACCCGATGTGACCTAATTCTAACTTGGTTATGTTTAGAAAGCCCTTATTTTCCAGTAAGATCATGTTCACAGTTTCTGGGTGCACTGAACTATTGGAGGACAGCATTCAGTCCGGTACAGAGAGCATTCAAGATACAAGAAGCAGCATGGATGGAGGCAGAGAGGCGGTGACATATCTTAGCAACCATCATTCCCTCTCAGTGGCAGGAATCAAAGGCTCTGGGAGCCCTACCAGGAAGCATGAGGTGTAAGAAGTAACAGTAGCCTCATCTCAAAGAGACTTGCCAAGATCAAGAATCTGAACTTCATCATGAAATGTGTGGGTGCCATTGAAGTATCTTAATTCTGAGAGTTACATGATCATATTTGCATTTTAGAAAAATTTCTCTGGCAGGAATGGAGAGACTTAAAGAAGGTACAGATTGGAGGCAGCAAAATTATTTAAGAAGTCCTTAAAATTATTCTGGCAAGAAATGGTAAGAGCTACATTAACTCAGCAGTCAGGAAAGCAGAGAGGCGGTGTCTTGATACAGGAGATATTCCACAGAAAGGATCTGTAAGACTTGGTGGTTAGTTAGATGTGAGGATTGAGGAAAGAGAGGTAAGAAGGCTTTGCAGATGATAGCTGGGGTCTCATCTGCAAAGGTGACGCTCACTGAGAAAATTAAGAAGAAGGAACATACTTAGAGGGAACATCCTCAGACCTATTTAATTTCAGGTATCAATGAGACTTCTGAATGGAAAGCTGCTATTTTGGAGATTAATAGGGAGTTCAGTTAAAGATGTTTTGAGATTAATGTGCATGTAAGTAGTTGGCTCCCCAGACTTAATGTGTAGAGTAAGAAGTTCTGGGAAATGCTGACATTTAGAACGTGCAGTGAGGGGGGAAGAACCGAAGACTAGCATTAAAAAGGAGACCTGTGGAGAGAAAAGAGGAAAGCCCAGGAAGGCTCAATCTCGGAGAAGATGGAGCTTCTGGAAGGGCACAGTGGTCAAAATACCAAGTGCTGCAGAGAAATCAACAGAGATAAGCAGAGAAAGTGTTCATTTGTTTCGGCAAAGTCTAGTCACTGGTGACTTTGGCGAGGGCAGTCTCAGTGGGGTAACAGGAACGGCAAAGAAGGAAGCGACAGAGTAATAGATTTGGGAGTCACGGGGTGTGGGGGTCGCACGCTGGCTTTTCAGGAATTTGAAGTGTTAGCAGGTCGGAGCTCTATAAATGAGCAGCCGCATGGTTAGGAAGGAGTCTTCCCCGATGGATACTGAGCGTGGTGAGAGCCAATTGACTGGGGAGGTGAGCTGTACAGGGCGGCCTTGTGTGGGGGCAGGGGACAGGAAGGAGCAGGGACACCTCTTCCAAATAGAAGAATATCCTGAGGACATGTTTTTAAGGCCGCTGAGGGATTTCCCACACAACTGCAATTGTGAACTTTTTATTAATATGGAATAAAAAATCTTCTTTTCTTCCTGGTTGTGTAATGGGCATTTTATTTGGCTCACTCTTCCCAGATTGGTTCCTTTTATTTTACCAATGCTGCCATTCCCTCTGGGGGAATCGATTCTTCCTTTTGTGTTCAGCCTTGGTCGAACTGTCGGTCAAGGTGCCCTCGCTTCTCTGTGTCAGGGTCACCGAGGCTTCTCTCCCAGGACTTGGATCTGGAGCCTTTAAACTGATACAGGAGTTTGGGGAATGAGGGCGATTAGAGCTTCTTCCCATGGGAGTTCTCTTCTGCCTGGTTTCTACCCTGTGCTCAACCTGCTTCTTTAGATTTTACCTCAATTCTATGATTACTCAATATGCTTGGTCAGGCTGAAGTGCCTAGGACTCCAGAGTCACTTGGCTTGGGTTCAAATCCAGGTTTGGTCATACCCTCGCTGTGCAACCTGGACCAAGTTACTTAACATCTCTGTACCTTGGTTTTCTCATGTGTGAAGTGAAACTAATTATAGTACTTAACAGAAATGAATAGGAATTAATGAGTCCAGCACTTAAAATAGTGCTCGATCAAGCAAGTGCCTTAGGTATGGGTTATTATTATTCCAATAAATTCCTCTTGTCTATAAGTTAGCCAGAATCATTTGCTGCTACATGGCATCAAAGAATCCTAATGGACACCTTTTTTATTCCAAATTAGTAATATTTTATTATACTGAACTTGAAAATGTAGATGTAATTAGTCCTTTCATAGAGATTGATCATTCATGACAGTCTGGAAGGAGAAGGGAATTTAAATATGCTATTATAGTTGCAGCAAAGGACAAAAGCTCCCATTTAAGAATCAAATAAAAAAGTGAACAAGAGACATTGGTGGCATGTTCACACAGAATTTCAGAGAATAAAAATATGGAAAACTGGCTTGGCACCTGTAGCTCAGTGGCTAGGGTGCCAGCCATATACCCCAGAGCTGATGAGTTTGAACGAGCCCAGGGCCTGCCAAACAACAATAACAACTACAACAAAAAAATAGCCAGGCATTGTGGCGGGTGCCTGTAGTCCCGGCTACTTGGGAGGCTGAGGCAAAAGAATCACGTAAGCCTAGACTGTAAGGTTGCTGGGAGCTGTGACGCCGTGGTTTTCTACTGAGGGCAACATATTGAGAATCTGTCTAATAACAAAAAAAAAAAAAGGATGGAAAACTTTTAAAGAATTATTTTGAAATATAATAGCTATACATTGGTTATTAATAGAAAGGAGACGGAAGGGATAAGTACAGAACGCAGAGTGCAGTGTTTGGGGATCCGCTTTGGAGGTTCTCCACACTCGTGTCCTCTAAGTCAAATTTTCTCACTTCTTTGCTCAGTTTCCTCACTCAGAAATGCTAACTTCTGTGCCACACAGTCTCAGGGTAATCTGTGAAACAGCAGTGGCGAACTGGTCAGGTGGGCTATCAGGCTGTGTGACTAAGTAAGATCCCCCGGGAATAAAGAGGACAGTGAACTGGGCCAAGAAGTAAACCTGACAGAGGGGCATTTCGAGCTGAGGAGGAGGAGCTACCTGAGATGAACTGGGCAGAAAGACAGGGAAAAACAAATGGACGGTGGACCACGAAGGCCGAGAGAGGCGAGTTTCGAGTTTCGTAGAGGAAGTGTGTACCTGATGCCACAAGGTCAACTAAGGTGAAGGCAGGAAGTCTTTTGGATTCATCCACTTTGCCGTCACCAGTGGCCAAATGGAGGCCAAATGGAATCCAGTGATGAAGGCTGGACTTTGAGTCAAATCATGGGCCACTGGTGACAAGACAGTGGGTCTGGGGGCTCAGACGCTCAAAGGCAGAGGGTGGAAATGAAGCCTGGAATTACTAAGATGTCTGGCTCAGGTGGCCCAGGAGTCAGCAGACAGGGCAGACCCCTAGTCTGAAGGTCGGCATAGTCCTCTGACCACACAGGCCTTGGGACAAAGGGGGAAAGCCAAACTGCAGGTCCGGGGAGGGGGGCCGAGGTGCAGGCAGCCACTGAGAGTGACCCCAGGACCAGCACAGGACACTCCAGGGGCTCTGGAGACCTGCTTTCCTGAGGGTCCTGCTGCCTCCCTGGTGCACCCAGCCTGAGGACTGCGGACCATCCCGGAGATGGACTTTCTGCTCCAGCAGGTACCACAGTCCTCCGCCGGGAAACACTTTCTCTCCTTATCCTCCCACCTAGACGTGATGCTGTCACTTCTCCCATGAGTTCACCCACAGAGGGACTGCTAGCCACCCTAGGTACAATTTGGGTCTCAATCTAAAATTCTTAAACTATTTTGAGATCCAGCCATGGCCCTACCGCCACTGTGATGGAGGAGAACAGAGTCTTCTGAGGCTACAACATCTCTCGTATTTAGTGGTTCTAGAAGAAAAATTATTTGGGCCGAAGCCCCTCCCAAGAAGCACATCTATCAGAATGAGTTGTTGAAAAGGAAAAAAAGGCATTAAAATTATAATAAAAGAAAATTATCATACCTAGGTTCACCCAAACCAGCATCTTTAATACATATCCTTATAGGCTTTCATTTCACAGAGCGCGTCCTCCCCCTTCCACATGGGAATATTAATTATGACTTCCGGCGAAAGCTGCAGGAGCCTGCAGGACTGTCAGCAGGCAGAGCACCACCCTGCCAGCACGCTCCCTGCACTAATGAGAGGAGAAATCACTCCGTCAACTCTGAACTGCCACCCCGGGGGCAACAATAAAGAGGGTGGACATCACACGACTATGCCTGACAATAATAGCAATGAATTTTCCTCATTTATTTATGGTTTACAGTGCACTCATCTTATCTTCTAATACATTTCTATTTCCTTCCAAGGCTTTCCAATGGGGGAAAGGAGACTGTGCTTCTCACTACTAACAAATTACTTATATTTACTATAGAGGGACACCAGAGACATGCCTGGTTTTCCCAAAGAAGTTCACTTTTGATTAAGCTTTCTGCAGATATCAGTTGTAAGCAAAAGCAAAATCCAAACTCTGGGTAATAATAGAAGTGAGTAGTAGGATATTAATGAAAAGGATCTATAATTAAGATAGACTGCATTAAAATAAATTAGAATATCACCCGCAAAAGCTACAATAATCTTATCAAAATAAATATTCCAAAAGGAACCTGAAAATCAGTGCATAAACAATTTATAGATCAAATAAGAAGAAAAGTAAAAATCGTAGAAAATAACATCATACATGATTTTGCCTGATGCATCGTAGGTGCTCAGTGAATATTTGTTAAAGAATGGTTGGTGGATTGAAAATGTATTGTTAGTATCAAAAATACCCTACGTGATTTGCTGTACGGCCAAGGGACAGGATAGCGCTGAGCCCAGAGAAAAGTCTTATTGTTTATCCCTGTTCTACTAATTACAGGAAAAATTTCCTGGAATTCAGGTCTCCTGAGGCAGGTAAAGCTCACAGAACTTTTCCTTGAAATCAAGCCTGCCTGGCCTAGGTTAATTATACACATGACTCTTTAGGGAACTGGTGGCTCCACGTAAGACTGACCCCCTGTTAAGATCAGTTGAGCAGACTGGAGTTTTGCTTTTCTTTTTTCTTTATGAAATGTGTTGGCAACTATGAACTCATCTGATCGGGATCCCAGATTGCATTACAGTGATGGCATTGCAGTTTGTCATTGCTGGTGACACGGACAAGGAGGCAAACAGAGGTCACATCATTAGGGGAAGGCAAAAAGAACAACCGAGGAAGGGGCTGCACAATCATTTCCTCGGCAGCTCTTTGCAGGGGTGGTAGGAAATGGGTAACCCAGGAGGAGAGCTGCACTCTGCCCCCCCTGCGAGGGGGGATGCAGTTATTATCGTGTTAGCCAGGGTGCAGAGCTGCCAGAGCAAATCTCATCCAACTGTCGGGGAATCTGTTCTAAAGGAGGAGGCGAAAGCTATCCTTTGTCTTTTATCTCTGTTTTGATTCCTTTTTCTGCTGGTTCCAAGATACCCCCATACAACCTAAGGTCAAAGAAAGTGCTAACTCTGTCTGTCACTGAGTACCTTCCCCAGTATAGTAATACTGGACTAGTATTTCAATATTGATTAGAATATCTTGACTAGCAAAATGTTGAAATTAATCAGTGAAGACATAAAACTAGATACCCAGCTTTTGTTCTGTTATTCAACTCATAGGTCCAAACCTGTTTTGGAATCAAGTCCTTTTCTCAAACAAAGACAACAAAGACATTGCTTTACTCTTAGGGTGATTGCTTCCCACTCATCGCCCATGTGTGGGTTCAGAACACACACAACACACACACACACACACACACACACACGAGTTGGCTGATCCCTTGGGAGGCATGGAAGCCAACAGGACTTGGTGCTTGCCAAAGATATTATAGCTCCTCTGGCCACCTCAATAGCTCCTGTACCCAAACAGGGATATATCTGATGCCAAACAACAGCCATCCACACGTACTCAGATTTATCTGTCAGCAACTGACTGTCCCCAGAGAAGAGCAGCATCCACGTGGTCTCCAGTCCTCCATCCTAGTGACTATGTAATTAGCTATGGAAGTTGTCAGGAAGGCAGGCAGCACTGAAAAGACAAGGGGTCCGGAGAGAAGTAACTGCTGGCGTCTATACTTCCTGCTACCCCTCCCCACCCAGCGCATCATCCCAGGAGGACTCCATCTCTGCTTGTTCCTGACCCCGATTCTTCGGGAGCTGCACCCCTTCCTGCTCCTTAGGCCCAAATGCCCTGACTCCTTGGCCCACTGTCAACTCCCCAATTCTCATCCAAGCAGCAGGTGCCACTGAGGTGTTTGGGGATTAAGAGAGTGCTAAGGCAGGACTTGGCAGGTGAGAGAGAGTGGGCCCAGGAAGTATGTTCCTGAGAAGAAGCCAGGTCTCTAAGTTACCTGGGGCTGCATTCCCCAGATAGTGACGGTGCTTCAGATTGGATGTCCCACGGTTTTCCTGGGACAGTGTCTGCAGTGGGTGTTTGATAATACCTACTTAAAATATTTTCCCAAGATTAAACTATTACAGCTATGAATTATATTCTAGAACATCTGGAGCAGAGCCAGAATAGTCTTCTAAACAAAAAAAAAAATGTTTTTTGACCTTGTTAATGATAAGTCCCTTTGACAGGAGGGATAGATAGAGTTAGGCCAAGAGTTAGGCCAAAGGCTTGCCTAACTCACCTGAAATTCCAGGCAGGGGTGTAAGTTCCATCGCCATCTTAGCTGCTTCTACTACATATATGGAGTTGATCCTACTTAATTAACAGATAGATTCTGTAGAGTTGGGGGAACATATAATCTGTAAGTTGTAAAGCTTTCCAAATCATTCAGATACGCAGCTAAATTGGGGATTCATTCATCTAGCCCGACCATTCCAAAGATCAATCTGTGTCTTCTGAATAACCATGTTTTTCCTCTGCTCCATGCTTCCTTCCTCCAGATTTTCTCTTGAAAGAGCTTTTCAGGACAGTGTGAAAATCAACATGATTAAAATCAAATCATTAGCTTTTGCACTTATCATAGTAAAAAAGGCGAGTAACTTTTTAGTACTACTATGAAAGGGATTCTGACCTCACAGGCCCCTGTGAAAGACATTCTGGGTCCCCCTGAATCCCACAGCCTATACACTTTGAGAACTTGGACGTAAACAATCAGCTTTCTTACTGTCGTAAGAATGGCAACCACAGAAATAAAATAAACATGTTTCATTTGATAGGCGAAAATCACTAAATTTCATTTGAACAAGCAACACTAAATGCAAGCATATTTCACTTTGACAACAAAGGATTCAAAAAGTATTTGGGGGGCATTTCCTGTCCAGTCCCCAGTTATTCATTCAGTGTGTTGCTGGAGTGAAATGACCACCACCCATCTGGGCAGGATCTTTGTCTTGGTCAGGCACCGGCCACCCCCTTTGTCTCATCCTCTCATGGCCTGGCTTCCCCACCCTGTAATTACCATTTATTTAGATATCTGTCCCTCTTCCTTCATAACACCCTTCTTGAGGACAGAGTCCATGTTTATTCATTTGGTCCTCAGTGCCTACTTCAGTCCTTAGTCCACTATTAGTCTTTAATTAGTTGAACTGAATTCAGATGACATTGGATGAAGCAATGAAGAGGATCTGCCATTTGGCAAAAAGAGCATACAACATACTCAGTCACGGGCGTCGTCCATGCAGGTCCCCGGCGGTGTGGGGTCATGCAGACTTTCCTGCTGGAAGAGAGAGTCTGTGAAGAAGTGTTTCTGTAATCATCATGCAGGATTTTTATTTATTTATTTATTTTTTTTTTTTTTGAGACGGAGCCTCAAGCTATCCCCCTGGGTAGAGTGCTATGGCACCACAGCTCACAGCAACCTCCAACTCCTGGGCTCAAGCGAGTCTCCTACCTCCACCTCCCAAGCAGCTGGGACCACAGGCGCCCACCACAACGCCTGGCCATTTTTTGGTTGCAGCCATCATTGTTGTTTGGCGGCCCGGGCTGGGGATTTGAACCCGCCACCCTAGGTATACGTGGCTGGCGCCCTAGCCAATTGAGCCACAGGCGCCGAGCCATCATGCAGGATTTTTAAAGGGAGTATATGCTCGAGCAATTGTAGAATTGGGAATGGCGAGTGAGATTCTAGTGTTATAAATCTGTCCTACTCCAGATGAAGTTTCTCACAGCTGGTTAGAATTCTCCAAATCAGTGTAATACTCTGCTTTGGTGTGAACGTTACCTTCAGGAGACTTAAACCTCAATTTGTAGATTTAAATCCCACTCTTTAGGGCTGATTGGATTAGCTCTGTAACAGAGATTATCTTCCATTAAGTTGAATTTGGGACTTGTTAACAAATTGACTAAATTTGCAGGTGGCACAAACTGAGTGAGACTGCTATGTACCGAGTTTACCAAATGTTTCTCAAATTAAGAAAAATAAGTAGTTACCAAAAAGATATGATTCACTCCGTCTTTCTTGTTTTTGACATTTCTAAAGCTCTATAACAGTGTTTTTCAACCTTTTTTTTTTCTCGGAACACTTTTATCAATTATATGCACCATCTTTTACGGACATAGTTCATGGTGCTCCTTTTTTATCTCACAGCACCCTTGAACCTCTACTTAAATTTCCGTGGCATGCTTAAATTATGTTGATCTAAAAAAAAAAAAAAAGAAATACTTACTGTGCTTTCAAAAATCTTCTTTCAAAAATAACATAAGTAATGATCTTTAAAATTTTTTGCGGCACACCTAAGATCTTCTCACGGTATACCAGTGTGCTGAGGCACACCAGTTGAAAATCACAGCTCTGGGTACTGTATTCTGTGCTCAGGGGGCCCTAGCTGATCACATCATATTGACTTATGTGGAGCTCTGAGTTGAGCTGGCTATTTTCTTTTTCTTTCTTCTTTTTTTTTTTTTAAAAAAAATATGGAATGCTTCATGAATTTGCGTGTCATCTTTGTGCAGGGGGCATGCTAATCTTCTCTGTATCAGCCAAAGCAAGCACAAGCTGGCTGTTTTCAATCTGTAGATCACCATGCTTATCCATTTGGTGAGTTTATTTATTTATTTTTTTTTTTGCTTGTATGAAAGGTCTTTATTGGTGGGGGGGAGGGAGGCTGCAGAGCAGCACCAAGGAGGAGAGAAAAGAGGGAGGAGAGAGTAGGGAAGAGAAGTGCGAGGGGGAAGAGAGGGAAAGAGAGAGCAGAGAAGGAATGCAGAGAGAGGTAGGAAAGAGCCATTTGGTGAGTTTCAGTCAACATTTCAAAATGCAACAGAATTGAATCATAAATATCAAAAGTATTTTTGAACAATTAATTTTGATGAAATATATAAGTAGTTGGATACAAATATGTGCCGTGGTTTGTTATGTACACTTCTTTTTTTTATACTGGATTGTGTTGAAAAAGCTCGAAATCCATTGGCACAGTTGATTGACAGAGAAAGTTTGTGAGATCCCACATAGGCCGTTGAGGCAAAAGTCCCATTAACCACGATCAAATTAGAAACATAACATACCATCAGAAAAGTACCAAACAAATTCAGAGGAAACGGAAGTCTGCATCGAAGGCTCGAAAAGTGACTGTGGGTGTAAAAAGAGAAGTGCATTTTTAAACAAATCCTAAACTAGTAAGTGCAGTGATAATCAAGACCCCATGGTGACCTGACTGATCATGAAACTTCACAAGGAAACTCCTTGTAGAGCCAGCAGAGAGGCGTGTGGGGTGGCGGCGTGTGACTCTTCTCAACACCCAACACCAGTGATTGCCCCGTTGTGACTCTCCTGGCTTGCTCTTTCCACCTCTTCCCTGCAGTCCAGAAACCTAATTTTTACTGCCTTCCCACTAAGATACGGACCCAGTCGTTAGGTTCTTGTTTTTCTTTGTGAGTGATCATCGTTAGCCTGTTAAGAGTCTGTTTTAGGCCTTCAGCACTGCTATAACAGAGCGTCAGAGGCTGGTGAAGGCTGCTCCCTGGTTCACCAGCAGCATCTTCTCACTGCATCCTCCCGGGGTGGAAGGAGATTTGGGAACACTCGGAGATCCCTTTTAGAAGAGCAATAGTCTCATTCATTAGGATTCTGCCCTCATGCACGACTCACCTCCCAAAGACCCCAGCTCCAAATATTATCACATGGGGGGTTTAGTTTTCAAAATATGAGTTCTGTGGGGATACAAACATATTTTGTATAGCAGAGTCCGAGTCCTGGTAATTCTTCTCAGAAAGAGGCATGGCAGCGACGTCTGCCTCTCTCCACTGCCCTTCTCACTCCTGTTTTAATTATTTGTTCATCCTCTTTACCCTCCTGTCCCCAGTATGATCAACCCTCCATACTGTGGGTTTAACCAAGTACAATTCAAAAATATTCAGGGAAAAAAAGTGACAATAAAAAATTATTTAGATTTTTAAAAATACAGTATAAAAACTCATAATATAGAATCAACCCTTCTGCAATGCATGTTGCATCTTTCCTTCTAGGCTGCACCAGTTCCAAGTTCTACTCATACTTCTTGTTTTCTTTCATTCCCTTGGCCCTTTGCAATGTCTAGTTGGTTATTATTTCTCCTATGCATATCTCATACATGAAATTTATAGCAAGGGTGTCATAATAAAAAAAGTTAAAATGTCAAATATTGGTACAATACATACAGGAAAAAGAATAAGAAATAATTCATTTTTATTCCCAGACTCAAAGAGGTACGACATCTATTCAGCAACTTTGATAAGTTATTTGATTTGGGGTAACTCACCTTCAGTTTCTTGACATAAAAGAGGATTAGAGGGAGACTAACTTAGTCACCAGACTTTATATGGCCCACAGAAGTCATCAATATGAACACACCTTCGTTATTCCTGAGAAGCTGTGTCACTATCGGATAAAGGGAAGTCCTTTTATCTTTATTTCTCCTATTCCCTCTATGCTTTTTATGGTGAATAAATTTACCACGTCTCTCTCCTCACTTCCTTTATACATTTTAATGTCACCATGTCTTCTGTTTTGGTAACGTTCAAATGTTAATGGATTGACAGGTCTTGTTAAATATTTTCTCCTCAAATGAGAATTAAAGATACTCAATCTAACTGAAAGAATTAATAAATGTGCAAAATTTACATGTTATTGATTGGGTAAATTAGCCTGACAGTTCTAAGGTAATATTTTAAGTGAAAAAGACATTAATTCTCTTAGTTCCTCAAATGTTTGATTTGAAGCTTATTGCAGTGGAACTCCATTGCTATGGGAAAACATTGTATTCTTTCCATAAACATTTTTGAGCATCATTTCTGTTTCAAACCACTGAGTAGAAGGTTGAATTCTTTTCTAATGCCTAATCATTTTCTTGAGAATAAAATGGGAATTCCTGTTGCACTATCTACGAGTTACTCTCAACGCTTGAGTAGGCTTGAGGAACCACTTTTTGTCCTGTATACGAGAGTATGGTTCTAAATGATGGATATCTTAACCTTAATCCAACCAAAATGTCATTTAGACATAATCATCTCTTGGATCCTGCCTGCTCTTGTGAACAATTTCTGTAATAAATTTCACAGTTGAGGGATTAAGCCTTAGAAACAATTCATTATGAAAACATTGAATACAAAAACAGTAGGCTTTTGGAAGAGATAGGAAAAAGACTGGACAGATGGGGTTGGTGAAGGGCAAGGGGTGGATATTGTGACACAGATCTAGCTCCAAAAAGGTGCCCTGAAAGAGGGGTTCGTGCTATCCTGCGGTGGTGATTTGCTGTCTCTTTCATAACTGCTTCACACGTTCAGCAGGCCAGCCTGCTGCAGAAGTTCAGCATTGCTCAGTTGACATAGTGATCTAATTTGTACAGGAAATCCAGCAAGGGCCATTCTGACAGGAAAAATGAGAAGCAGGAACCATGCTCATTTTTGAAAAACATAATTTATACCAGATATTAAATATTGTTTAAAAAAATCAAAATGAAATTTTCCCTCAAGGAACCTAGAGGGTTCACTAGCCTAGAAACGTTTAGAATCCCTTCTGGCTGGAAACAAATCCTGCTAGTTCACTCTCTGTGAACCTGATAGCCATGTGTATCAGTCACACCTCAAAATCATGTGTGCTGCTCCTTTTTCTCCTCTCAACCGATATTCTTAAAATCTACCTTAACAATCATTCAAAGGTTTATGTAAAACTTCATTTTATTCCTTCTTTTATTTTTTATGTTTATTTATTTATTTTTGCTTTCATAGTCAGTTACTCAAGAGAAGTGTAAAATATCACAACTGATTTTCTGTGGGAGAAAAAAAGTGCCTGGAGTTTGCCAATGGCTGTGGTGTAAATACTTCCACCGTGGGCAGTTTCAAGGTACCAGCATGATGTCACTGATGCTGGAGCTGGACCGAGATGAACACAATCAGCCGTGTGAGCCAGCTCCGCCACACAATTGGTGCAGACCCACTATTCCCATCGTTAACCACTTATGTGCTTTAGTGGTGGTTCCAGAACTTTTACATAAAAGTAAATTGCAAGACCAACTGAATCGGAAGGAGAGGGTGCATAGGGAGTTAGTGAGTACACTATTTTTACTGGACTGTGTATTCTTTTGGAGTGAGCGTGGGGGGAATGGGAAAGGATAGCAGAGATAAGAGTAGCTAAAGCTCCCCAGCACATGCCATGCATCCACCTTGGTTGGCCACCCCCAACAGTCTTCTAGTCTTACCTTGTTGCTGTGCTTGAACCATCTTTGCAGTTTCTCCAACATGCTCCTAATCGCTCTGGTTTGAAATCTTGGAAACATTTTTAATTCTGTCACTAGCCTTGTTTCCTATAGGCCACCAGTCATTAAATGCTACCACAGCTTACATTGTTATTAACAGCATAAAGTCTCATCATTGACCCTCTCTACCTTTAGATTCTTCCCTGATAATCAGTGCAACTTTAAATCTCCTTCCTTTGTAAACACCCTAGTTGTTTCACTGGCCCACTGGAAAACTTCTACTGGCTTCCTACCACCTACCTAAAAGCCCAAATTTGTTAAAATATCTGTTAAGGCTTTCCTGTTTCACTCATTCTAACATGTCCAGTTTCAGTGATGCTGCTAACTACCAGCATCAATGGTTTTACAAATAGGTATGTCAGGCACATCTAGATGTGAACCAGGTGGTAAACAGTTTTAATTGTACCCCTGCTTATGAGTATACTACAGTTAAATGTTCAGAACAACCCACCCTTTCCTGAATATATGGGGTTCCTCTGAAGTCTTGCCTCCTGTATAGCTGAGATCTTCCCTGTCATTCAAAGTCCTATTTCAAAGCACATAGCACTTACAGACATTAAGAACAGTAAGAAGAAATAATTCTTCCTAAAATCTGACATAAAACAAAAATGACTGTGGCATCTATATGGCATATACCAGAAGCCAGAGACTAAGTGGGGCCCAGATAGGAAAGAATATTAAGGACCAATGAGGAGTGGTAAGAAGTAACTCCTTAAAGAAGCACTTTAATGCTGCTGAACCAGAGCCCCCACGTGCATCCATGGCAGGGTGGTAGTAAACCTTCGAAAGCCGGCTAGGTATTATGAAGTAGCGATGTGTAGAGCTGCCTCAGCTGGACGGGAGTGACCCAGATTTCTTCCCAGATAGCGACTAGATATACTACTAGTATAGTCTATACGTGGTACTTGTGTGAAGAACTAGCTTATACAAATTTAAGAACTGGTATAATATCAGAACACACAGAAAGAGTACTGAAATTGAACAAGATCTGAAAGTGCCCCTGCAAAGAG